>WNWK01023351.1:0-31210 GCA_009830355.1 Cherax destructor
ATTTAATAGTTATGATTTTGCTAAAGTTAAGTATATTTATTTTTCTTTTTACATGTGCATTATTATTTACTTTTTCTTGTATGCAGGGGAATTAAAATTATTTGTTTGGTGAATATTGGTAAAAACATGGTTTTACAGTGGGAAAGGGGGGAAGAAGAAGAACTATATTTTAATAATAGAATTTTGTTAATTTTATATCAAATATATATTTCTTGTGTGGTATTATGTGAAGGTCTTTTATATATTTACGCTTTCTTTGGTGAAGATTTCAAAATTGTATGTATATTTTTGTGAGGGTAGGGGGAAGAAGCATTGGTATATAGTGATGGGGGGACCTCCCCCACCTCCTCCATTCGCGGTGCCCATTAGACATATCAGTGTGAGGGCAGGACCCAGAAGGTTAAAACCACCCTCTTCCTTCTCTAATTCACCCACTTCCCTTCCCCCTGTCCCCCCCTTCTGTATTATAGAACAACAATATACAGCCCTTTCTGTCTAATTAACATATCTAGTACAGTAGGGGAACAAGTTTAATGCCATACTATTTCTAAGAAAAAAAAGCAATAACAAATTAAAATTGGGTAAATATTATTCCAAAAGATAAATGAATACATATTAGCCGGAATGCATTTCTGATTATAACATGAGTGTGGGGGAAAATAGGTTCCAAATTCCAAACAATTGACAGATGAAATTTTAAGAAGTTCATTAGTTTTTGTAAGTTGGTCCTCTACTGTATGTAAAATTTTTAAAAAAATGTGCTCATAAAAGGGTACATATAGTTTAGTCAGTGAATACGAGGATAAATATAATGTCATAGAAAATTTTATGAATTAGTTTTTCAAGATGTTACTTTAAGGGAGTCAGCTTTTAAAATAATTTAAATTTTTATTTAAGTTTTAAATTATGTTTGTTTTCCATTGTTTTAATGGGTATTTTTTTTTTAATGATAAACATGTCAAAATGTAGCACAATGCAAATTTTTTGATTTATAATGGAGTGTTTATTTAAACCTATAGCCCTACAGTTGTATATCTATTTAAATAAACACATCTTTATTTCGCAAAAACCCCCCTTAAACATCCCCCCGGCCAGATTTAAAGGGCCCAAAACTTTTTTTGGCTCGATGGCGTAAAAACAAATTATAGCACAAAATTTGTGTCTTCTGGCAAAACTTTTTTAGATCACAAGACCTTATATTCGACACTGACCCATTTTATTCTCGTTAGCTAGTACGAGCTGGGGTATCAATATCTCTAAAAATATGTTTTCTAAAGTTTTGCCTTCTTGGTAGGGGGGTAGCAATGATAAGGTTTGGGGCTTCTTACTTTATTTTTAATAAAGGATGAGTACACAGGCTGTGTTGTGGCCATGGGGGGGCAGGGCAATGCCTCAAGGGGAGCAGTTGGGCCCTTTTTTTAGTGAAGTCTGGGGCCCAATGAGGAGGGCCGGGGGGTCTGGTTGCGTGGTACGCCTACCAGGCTTGCCCTCTGGCGGAAACTTGGCTCGGGCCCCGAAAAGAACTCAGCTGGCAGACACATTTTCTATCAGCAAGGTGTCTACTTTTTGAAAGTCACATGACATTTATTTAACAAATAAATACAGTGTGTCTGAATAAACACCGTTCGATTTCAAGTTGCAGCTGATGTAAAAGATGTCTTCACAGACAGTTTAATTGCTCTTTAAATAATTTTTAAAAAAATTTTTAAAAAATTACTCAGTGTGAAAAGAGTAGGAAGAGTCAGGTACTATAACTCATGAGTGTCTTAAGTGATGAGAATATCAATCATTATTTTTTTACTACAGTTAGGTAAAAGGTAGATGGGAAAAAGGAAATGGCAAACAAAAAGAGAGGAAAGTGTATAAACAAGGGGGGGGAGGAAGTTGGGGTGAGATATAAGCAACTATTGGCAGAAAGGTGGGCAGAAGTAGGAGTAGGGGGGGGTTGAAGGGTTGGGAAATTTTTTAAAAAAAGCAGTATTAGAATGTGGGGCAGAAGTTTGTGGTTATAGGGGGGGTGGGTGCAGGGGAAAAAAAGGGGGTGAGTGGTGGAATGAAGAAGAAAGGGTGTGATAAAGAAAAAGGTAGCTTATGGGGGTTTTACAAAACAAAGTGTTAGTAGAAGAGCGGTATATGGAGAGTAAAAAAAAAGGGAAAAGGGGGGTAAAGTGCAAAAGAAGACGGATGAAAGAAGGGGGGAAAGGGTCTGTCAAAAATTTTGCGAAAAAAGAAAAATTTTGGAGTGAGATAAACAAGGAAAGTGAACGAAGGGGTTTGGAAAAAAAGAGTGGGGGGGAGGATGGGGAGCTGGAGGTATTGGGTAGATGGCGGGAATATTTTGGGAACTTTTAAATGTCGATGAAAAGAGGGGGCGATAATTTCATGTACTGGGGGGGTACAACATCGTTTGGGGGTGAAAAAAGAGCAGGATGTGAGTGTGGGGGAGGTGCTGGGGTTACGTAGAATAAAGGGGGTAAAAAGGGGAATTTTGGGAATCATGACAGAAAAAAAACAGGGGGATATAGTGCGGGGGGGTTGGATTTTTTTTTAATAAATGTATAAAGGGGGAAGGTCCCCAGGGGTTGGAGGAAAAGGGATATTCCTTTATATAAAGGAAGGGGATAAAAAAAGTGTAAAAATTATGGGGAAAATTTTTTGAGTATCCCGGTAAAGTGTATGGCGGGTTATTAGAAAAATTAGGGTAAGACAGAGAGTAGGATTGCAGATGAGCAAGGAGGCTTTAAGGGGGGGATGTGTAGATCAAGTGTTTACAGTGAAGCATTGTGAACAGTATTTAGATAAAGGTAGAAATTTTATTGCATTTATGGATTTAGAAAAGGCATATGATAAGTGGATAGGGGGGGGAAAGTAAATTTGCAAGTGTATGGAATAGGTAGTAATTGCTGAAGGTGTAAAGTTTTTTTTGGGTAGTGAGGCTCAGGTTAGGGGGGTGTAGGAGAGAGGGGTTTCCGGTAAAGTAGGTCTTAGACAGGGTTGTGTAATGTCACCATGGTTTTTAAAAATTTTTGAGGGGGTTTAAAAAAAATAAATGCTAGGGTGTTTTGGGGGGGGGGGGATTAAATTTGGAGAATTAAATGCAAAATGGGAGTTGACACAGTTACTTTTTTTGATGATACTGTGCTTATGGGAATTTAAAAAAAGTTGCAAAGGTTGTGGCAGTTTGGGGAGGTGTAAAGGTAGAAAGAAAAAGAACATAGATAAGAGTAAGGTGATGAGGGATCAAACGATTTAAATAAAAAAAAATTGGATATCACATTGGGGGATTATGGAAGAAGTAAATTTTCAGATATTTGGGAGTTGATGTGTCAGCAGATGGGTTTTGAAGGATGGGGGTTAACCTAGAATTGATGAAGGAAAAAAGGTGAGTGGTGCATTGGGATCTGTAGCAACGTTATCCATGGAGGCAAAAAAGGGGGAAGAAGTATAGTGGAAACATTTTATGGGTGTGAAGCATGGGTTGAAAAAGCTGCAGCGAGGAGGGGGGGTGGAGATGTCCTGTCTAAGGGCGGGGTGTAAATATTATGCAGAAAATTCGAATGTGGAAATTAGGAGAAGGTTGGGGTTACAAAAAATATTTGTCAGGGGGGTGAAGGGTTGTTGGGGGGTTTTCATTTAAAAGAATGGATAAAAATAGAATGATTTGGACGTTTAAACTGTAGGGAAGGGAAAGGGGGGGGGGTCGCCTAAAAAAAGGTTGGGGGAAGGGGAAAAAAGGTTTTGTGGGGGAGGGCTTGACCAAACGGTGAGGGTTAGATAGGAGTGAATGGAGCAAGGTTTTTTTGGGCATGGGATCTGTTAGTGAGCCAGGGGAAGGGTTGGGAAACCGTTAATTGATTTAGTTGGACTTGAGTCCTGGAAAGGGGAAAATACAATGCCGCACAAAGGGGGGGTTGAGATAGTGACAGCTGGGAGGACTTTTCAGCTAGTATCTGAGCTCCTCTGCAAAGACAGTGATTATGTATGGTGTGGTGAAAGTGTTGAATTGTGAAAGTTTTTTTTTTTGGGGGTTTTTTTTTTTGGGGCACCCTGCCCGTGGGGGGCCGACTTGTTAAAAAAAAAAAAAAAAAAAATTTGTACATAATGTCATACTTGGTTTTGCACAGCTGTTTTATTTTTCCTTTCCACCATAAAATACAATTTGATTAACTTTTTGGCCAAAAGGTTTCAAGCAGTCTTATGATTTTATTATGTGCCTTGGTTGTCATGGACAACACGAAGGGGTCTCAGTAAAACCACTAACTCGGGGCTGTAAACATCTCTTTAGCTTTGTTTGCATCTTCTGAACTTTTTTTTTATTTTGCAGTTTTGGTGCTTTTTTTTTGTGAGAAAAAACCATCATGAGTAAAAGAAGGATAATAAATGAAAAATTAAAAGGGGAAAAAAGCACTGTTGATTTAAAAAAATTTTGGTATGAAGAAGGCTCTTGGATTGATATAAAAAACTTTTTGATAAATTACATCTATTATCAGCATGATTAAAGGGAAAAATTAAAGCAGCTGACTTTGCAAAAGGCATGAAAGTGATATCAAGGAAAGGCCCAAAAAAATTTAGGGGGTTAAAAAACTTGTTGTTTGGATAAACAAGAACATAACTACCATTAATTGACAGTCAGTTGTACTTAAAACCTTTTTATAATTTCTTCCATTTAGCATCTAAACTTTCAATCTGTCTTTATTTCATAATTAAATGATAATATTCCCTGGTCATTAACCACTATTTTCTTACTGCACCCATTCTGACATGATAGCTAATACAAAGTTCTTTCAATTATTCTTTATTACTTTAGTAATCTCTGTGTTTGTTGGACAGTAGGGCAATTCATATTGCCCATAATGGTTTATGTCTTTGGTACCCACAAAAAAACTGTCACAAACCATTGTCCCTTTACCTTCCTGGACACTAATCATTTTTTCAGCCAATGAATCCTGTTTATCAGTTTTCATTTGGCCTTCTCCCCTTCATATACAGGTTTTTCCCCCCTTTTCAAATTTCTTTTTGAGGTAACCTCATTTCTGCTATTTTTCCCATTTGTGGTATAAATTTGCTCTTATGCAATCATAACCCACCCTGAATATCCCTAAATAGATTTATATTGACGTTTATAAATAAAAATCTCAGGGCTTCCTATCGGAGGGGACTTTGATTTAAGGAATTGGACCTGTGTTTTTCTATAAATCAGACCTGAATATCTCACATTCTCCCAAGCCTGTATAACCCCCATGAATGAAAAAATTAGTATACAATAAATTTGGGCAGGGAAACCAAAACATACATATTTCTTTAATGAAATCCTATTGCGGTTTTTAATTTTTTAACTTCACCAAGTCAAAAAAAAAGGATATATGCCTTAGGGTGCCATGCAAAATCAGAGGAAGGGGGAGAAAAGAAAACAGGAGATCACCATTCACATGCTAATAAAGTGCATGGCACAATACTGTACGGGGAAAATACACAAATAACCCCCACATGGGGGAGAGGAGCTTCCCCGACTTTGTAAATGGTTCAAGTCAGCCCAAAAAGTCATCTGTTTTCCCCCATGTATTTTTTGTATAATAAAGTCACCGACCCAACAAAGAGGCCAGTTGGTTTGGGAAGGGGGGGGGATTGGGGGGAATTTTAAATTTATTTTTCTCATTTTTTTTGAAAAAAAAATTGCTTTTGTTGTATAGCTATTTGATGCTTATGTGATATGTTCAAAATTTTTTTTGGTAAAATAATCAAAAAAAGGAAGTTTTTCCAATTCTGTTAATTGTGCACTATAGGGATTATGATTAAATTTTTGGGGTTATATTTTTTTTCCCTTTTTTAACCCCAAATTATTTTTATAATCATTTTTATGTGCAGTGATTTTTAAGCATTGTAAGAAAGGGGGAATTTGAAAAGTCATTGAATGTCCCCCTACATTGGGGGGCCTGGGGTTCGTTCCCCCAAAAAAAAAACCCCTTTTTTATGTAAGTTTATTTTTTAAATGCTTTTGTAGGTATTTTTGGGGTGAAAAAGGACTAGTCTATTTTAATTTTCCCTTATGGGGATAAATTCTTTGGTAATGGCATTTTGAACAGCTTCCCCGAACGAAAATATCGTAACTCGGGTACCATTTTTGTAATATTGGGTTTTTTATGCACCATAGTCCAACAATGTATTGCACAAATCGGGGGACCCTGTACAGGGGGGCCCCCTTTAAAAGGCTTCCTTAATACGGTGATTTCAAATTATGCCAAAAATCCTATCGACAACCTGTCATTAAAATTTTGCCTGCCCCCGTTTGTTTACATTCTCCGTGGCACTCTCTATTATGTCTGGTTTCCCAAAAAATTTCAAGTTTTTTAAATTTTTGATATTTTTGTTCTGATAAAAATTTGTTCCTGAAAACCCTAATAAGTGGTACCTCGAGTTACGATGGCCCCAAAATCCCCTTTTTTATGTAATTTTTTTTTTTAAATTTTTTGTAAGTATTTTTGGGGGGTGAAAAGGATTAGTCTTTTTACATTTTCCCCTTATGGGGATAAATTGTTTGGTAATGGCTTTGAAAATTCTGAAAAAAAAAATATCGTAACTCGGGTCCACTGTCCACACTGTGCTGGCATGGGTACATTTTAAAATAAAATGTCCCCTAGTCTTAACGCCATAGTAATACTAATAGTACATAGTCCAATAATGTCACCGGGCACATTTGTTTTTTTTTCGTTAAATATACATTTTCATTAATCCATCAATGATATTTTCTTCAAAATTATGTAAAAAACAATAATATAAACATGCTTGTTTATATATTGGGGTGGGGTTTCCCCGGGCCCCAGGAAAACATTACGTAATACTAAAATTCTTTTTTTGGGCATTTTAAATGTCTTATTTTACAGGGGTTGGGGTGTAGCCGGGGGGTACCCCCAACCGGCTACTTACACTGACTTCCAAAATTGCTACTCCCCTCTCACCAGCTTAAGACAAAATTTTTTAAGGTAAAAATGATGTACTGATGTGTATTTGATCTTTTGGGCTGCTTTAAATATTTTAAAAAGTTTGGGACGGGGGGGGGCTACCTACCCGACTTCCTAAAATAAGCATACCTCTCACCCTACAAATAAGACTACAAATTTTTTTAAGGTAAGTGGGGGAGACAATTTTATCAGGGGGGAAAAGGGAATGAAAAAAGTATAGTCGCCAACACTTTATATGGGTGGGTTGCAAATCTGCAGCGGGGGGGCGGGGGGCAGTGGAGATGTCCTGTCTAAGGGCAATGTGGGTTTTAAAATTTTGCAGAAAATTAGAAGGGGAAAATTTGGAGAAGGGTGTGGATTACTAAAATTATTTGTCAGGGGGAAAGGGGGGGAGGTGGTTTGGTCATTTAGAGAATGGATCAAATAGAATGATTGGGGGGCGATAAATCTGTAGGGGGAAGGGGGGAGGGGGGCTCCAAAAAAGGTTTGGGGAAGGGGAAAGGAGGTTTTTGGGAGGGGTTGGGGCTTAACAAGCATGTGTGACGGTTGAAAGGAATGGAAATGGTTTTTTTGGGCATGCATTTTGGAGGGGAGCAGGGGGAAAATTTTGTGAAGGGGGTTTAGGAAAAGTTAATTGATTTAGTTGGACTTAGTCCTGGAAATGGGAAATCAATGCCTGCACTTTAAAGGAGGGGCTGAGATAGTGACAGCTGGGAGGGTATTCTCGCTGTCGTATCTGAGCTCCTCTGCAAAGACAGTGATTATTTGAGTGTGGTGAAAGTGTTGAATGATGATGAAAGTATTTTCTTTTTTTGGGGTTTTTTTTTTTGGGTCACCCTGCCTTGGTGGGAGCGGGACTTGTTGAAAAAAAAAAAATGTACATTTGTTTTTTTAAAGCCTAGTTCTTTACTAACTTAATATAAAATTAGTAAACTTGTTGTCGGATTTATATGCATTTATAAATGGAAAAATGGCATTTGCTTTGCGATGCCTGGAACCTAACCCCCCCGTTTTGGGGCCCACTGTCCCCTTTTTCAGAAAACCCCATCTATGTCTGGGATTTTCAAGTTTTCTTTTTTTAAGTAGGTAGTAGGTTAGTGAAAAACCCCCCAGGGGAAGGATCGTCCTGTGATAGTGGGGAAAAGAAATTTTTGAACATTTTGCACTTTGTGATCTTTTCTTTCTGTCTCATAAACATGTAAGATGATGGGTAAATCTTTTAAACTTCTACTTTTATTTAGTATAAAATTTTTTACTGTTCTACGTGTTTTAATAGTTCTTAATCAGGTTATATTTCCTATCAACTTAGGAGGCTTGGTCTGAGACCAGACCATGGAGAACATATGCCCCAGAACTCTAAAAGATAACAGATGACTTAGTTTTTTTGTTTCAGGAAAAGAATCATCTGAAGACTACAATGTGGCCTGTATTTAACTTTGCCTTATCAGCAAAAGGTTATGGAAAGTTTTTTTAATTCAGTAAGTCCTTTTAATTTTGAATAACTCTTTGAAAATAGCAATTTTCTAAAAATTGGTGCAAAAAAAATTTTTTAAAAGTTTCCACATAAAACACTGTTTTTTTCCCTTTTCAATTTACTCATTTATATATGGTGTCAAATTTTCGAAGAAAAAAAAAAATGCCTGGGATTGACAGTGTTTTTCACCTCACTCTCCCCCTTTTGGTAACAATAATAACTAATCTAGCATAACCTCATATCATGTAATTTTTTTATGTATTAGGGGTTATTATTTGAGATTATAAACTTCCATTTGAAAGTCTGTGTGGATTATTGTTTTCTTTAACCCTTAAACTGTCCACCGAAACGTTCACTCGGGGACAGTTTTTAAAAAAAAAAAAAATTGTTTTTTTTCTTTAAAATAAGGTGTTTTTTGTTTGTCTTCCCCAAAATTTTGTAATACTACACACACTGAGTGCACAGACCCATTCTCTAATCTCTAGGCAACTCAGGCTTATCTGGAAGGGTTTAAAAAGCATTTGAAAAAACGTAGATCACATTGGTCAGCTACGCAGTGAACGTATATCTACGTGTGGACATTTAGGGTTAAGTTCATTCTGTTATAAATACACCCCCCCTTACTACTTGTTTCCGACGACTTGGGCTTAATACGGGCTCTCTGACCAATGCTTATCTAAAAATTTTATTTGAGCTGATTTCCTCTATACTTTTAACAAAACAGTCATTACTTTTAAACACTTAAAAATGTACCAGAAATTTTATAAAGGTCAAAGGTAATTAAAACAATATCAAAGATGGTTGACACAAACCCATCCATTATACAGTGGACCCCGGGGCCCCACATTTATGTAAGAAAAGGGCGGGAAAAAATTTTTTTTTGGAGTTGAAAAGACTAACCTACGGATTTTTTTCCAAGGGAAAAAATTGTTGGCACTTGAGCAGATTTCCCCGGGATGAATTTTTCCTTTGGGGGGCCACTGTAATGGACCCCGATGGGAAAAAATTATTCCGAAGCCTGCTAAAGGATTCCCCCTTTTTTGCAGGGGTTGCCCATCCCCCCAAAAAAACAAAAAACACTTACAATATTATAATTACATTTGTCGTTCGGGTTCGGGGCCACCAAATATGCTCCCACTTAGCGAAAAATTGTTTACCCGCGGGGCTTAGGGGAACCCCCTTGTTAAATGAAGGGGCTGTGTAAGAATTGTTAAAAAAATTTGATTTCAATTTTTGAAATCTATATTTGCAGGTTATGAATTTTTAAAATTTGAAGGCAAGACAGGGTACCAGAGAAGCCACTCAGTGACTTGGGATTCCCAAAACTTACGGGGAAAAGACTATTTTGAGATCCAATAACTCAAACCTAAAAGGGGCAAAAAAGCCGCAATTAACAATAATAGGTCTGTTTTTGGTTAAGTTAGTTTATATTTGCTTCTGTTTGTTAAATGTTAGTTGGTATTATATACTACATAGAAAGATAATAGATATCAAGGTCAAGCCCTAATCTGCAAACTAAATAATTTATGGGTGAAATACACTAATGTAAATTAGTCAGGGGAATTAGAGGTTTTAATCAATTTTTAACTGTGGGCCTGCAGACCACAAATGCATTACCAAGCATAGTCTTAGATCTAGATTGTTTTGATAAACATCAAAATTTTATTTCACGATAATCTTAACATAAGAAAAGGTGGAATGTTGGGTTACACAGATGATAATGATTATTGAGGTTTTTTAAAAAATTTCCCGTGGGGTAAATCATTTATGATATAAGCATTATTTTTGTTTTTTTTTTTTTTTTTTTTAAAATGCGATTCCCACCAAGGCAGGGGGGCCCCAAAAAAAACTTTTCATCATCACCACCCTGTCTTGCCAGAGGGGGTTTTTACTATTTTTTTTATGTGTAGGAATAGTGTCAAAATTAATAGTGAATTTTTTCTTTTTTTGGGTCACTGCCTTGGGGGAAAAGCTGAGGAAAAAAAAAAAATTGTAATGATAAATTAAATGAGGAATCCGTTACCTAACAAAAAAAGGGCAGCACCTCTGCAGGTACACAACACTACTTGCAATGAGTTAAAATATTTTTTTTTAAAAAATTTATCCCCCCCAAAAAAATTTTTAAAATTAGTCATAAAGTTATTATTGTTTTAACAAAAAAATTGGAGTTTTAAAATAAATCTGACCCTTTTGTGATGTGCAATTTTTTTTTTTCTACACCAACCATCTCCTACCAGAGTAGGTTGACCCAAAAAAAATTTTGCCCATTTTTTCAAAAGCTGTCTTGCCGTAAGTGAAGACATAACAGTTCAAATGTAGGAATTTTAACACTCACACCCATTTGGGGTACAGGCACTGCATTTAGCATCTCCAGGATTCCAATCCTTTTTTAAAAAAAGGGGTAAGCTGACAGGTGTGAAAGAATTGTTTTTTCATAAAAATACATTGTCGGGGGTGAACTTTAGTATTTCTTAAAATCCCCTCTGGGGAAACATCTTAATAATGGTTTCCCTTCAAACATTGTCTTGTATTAATATTAATGTTTATTGTAGTGTATATAAAAGAAAAAAGAATATTAAAAATTTTATAAATTTTTTTATTTTTTGTGAATCTCGACAGACAAGCATCAAGAAAGAAGATGTTATATCAACACTAACTAACTTAGAATTAATAAATTATTATCGGCAATACATTTTTTCTTTAAATAAAGATTTGGTTGAAAGCCATAGAAAAAAGGAGAAAAAAAATCAGAATTGACTCAAATACTTACACGGGCCCCCCAAAGAGGGGGGAAAAGAGGGAAAAAATGGAAATTTAAATTTGGGGGAATGGGAAAAAAAAAAGCCTAAATACACTACATTACCGGGTTCATGTATCATACCCCAAATACATAGTGAGTGATAATGTATATAAATATTGTAAACTTAAAAATAAATATATCTACATGTACAGTTTTTAAAAAAAAAATAAAATATTTCTACATTTTTAAAAATAAATTAAAATAAAAGTCAGTCCCCCTTTATTTATTTACATATACATGTACTAGTATGTCAATATAAACAGCCAGACATTGTTAATTAGATAAGTATTCCACCAAAAGTCCTTGGCAAAATTTTAGTTTTTAATACTTTTTACTACTACTACTTTTTAACAAACCCCCATCCCCCCGGGGTGGGCCCAAAAAAAAAAACAGAAGTTTTTTTTTTACTTTGTATAATAATAATAATAATAGTTTATTGTGACATGATAAAAAAAACGTTCAATGGGTTATAAGAATGGGGTGTACATCCCAAAAACCCCCAATATGCAGAGCATTTGGGCAAACTTAAAAAAAAGCTTAATGGTAAAAAATAGTAAACAATTTAAAAAAGATAGTTGAGTATTTAACTATGAAATTTGAAAAAAATTTTGAAACATAATAGTTTTAAATTTTAACATTACAGTTTTGTAATATTAAATGCAATTTATTAAATCAATCAAACAAATCAAATCAATTATTTGTGTTGCAATTACAGTTTATATTATTAGATGATTAGGGGGGAAAAAGTACATGAGAATGGTTTCTTTATTTGGAATGCTGTAGGAAAAAAATTGATTAGGTTGCATTAATTATAACAGGTTTATACATTTATGAGAAATGTATGTTTCAACTTTCACTAGATTATGTTTGAGTTTTTGTTCTGTGAGCAATTATGTAAGGGGTTTTAGGCTAGGGGAATAACACAGTGAATAATTTTTTTGAGGCGGGGGAAAGTGATTTTTAAATTTTTTGTAGGTAATGTTAAGATTTTATTTATTTTTGGTGATGGGGGTTTTTTAGAAGTTTTGAATTGATGTACAGACAGGGTTTTTTGGGTTTTGGAATAATTTCCCAAAATTTTTTGGGGCCCTTTTAAATTTTCATTGCGTTTTGAAAATGTGAGGTGGCGGGGGGAACAAAAGTGATCTGTGCCTTGTGTTATTTTGTGTCTTGTAACGGGGGAAAAGGGGGTTTGGCCCTTCCTCCCATTTTATCGCCTCTTATGCCCATCTACGGAGGAAGAATTTTTCCACTTATGGAGATAAGAGGAAATAAACAAGAACAAGAAAAAAGAAAATGAAGAAAACCCGGGGGGGGTGTGTATATATATGCCTGTACATAAAACATTAGGGGAAGTGAAGTAGAAGTACAAGCGTCCTAAAATCTTGCGTGTTTATGAGATAAAAAAATGAACCACAATCCTACCATCATGTAAAACAATTACAGTTTTTGTTTATACTCATTTTGGGAGAAGGTTACTGTACCCCCCTAGGCGGTTTTCAACCTACTACCTGGTTTTTTTTTTCTACTGGGTAAAAAATTGAACCAGCAGACACACACATGGTCTTCTTTATGGACTTCATGTTTATTTAAAGTATGTATGTTTTTATTCTGGAAAACATTCAATTTTTCTTTTTTGCCTTTGTTCTCGCCCTTCTGCCTTTTTTTAAAAACCTTTGGTATAAGTTAAAAGAGGTAGTCTTTATTTGTGAAATTTCCCCGGCAATTTTTCAAGATTGACCTAAAATGCTTATCTCAGTGAAACACCCAAAAAAGGGGCTTCAATTTTTAAAAAAAAAGACAATCTGTAAATGGTCCGTCGGCCAAACCCCTCCCCCTTCTCCTATGTGGGGGTTTTATTTATGCTATAAGTGTTTGTACTACAGTCTTGGTTTTCAAATTTTTTGGGTTTTTGAACTTTTGTAAAAAATAGCGGTTTTTGTTTCCCCTGTTTGGTTGCGGGAAAATGTCCCAGCGCCCCCCAACCTCCACAGACGCATTTTGGCCTTGTTTTTTCCGATACATCACCCCCCCGTTCATCGAAACATTTTGTAATAATCCATTGTTTTTGTGCTTGAACTGCTAAATAAGCCACCATGGGCCCAAAAAAACCGTGCCCCCCCCTTTGGTAAAAAGGTGAGAAACACAATAGAATTAAAGAAAAAATCATAAAAAATGAAAGTGGCGTACGTGTCCCCAACTTGCCAGGATGTCGGAAACCCCCCTTTAAAATCACTTCCATCTGGGAAAAAATAGGAAATCAAAATGATGTTGCGAAAGGGGAAATGTGCTAAGAAAAGAGATCACAAATAATCAAGATGTTGAGAAGTTGGTTTGGGGGGAAAACCCCAAAAAAGGGGGAGAAGTGTTGTGCAGTCGATAATTTGCGAAAATTCAAGGCAGTTGCATGCCGACCGTAAAGAAAATGCCTGGAACGAGTGCTGATGTTAGTGATTTTTAACCCGCAAAGGGTGGGTTTAAAATTTCAAGAAGCAAAGGGGATCACGGTTGTGGCAGGGGGGGCTAAGTTAAAATAAACATGCAGCTGAAAAAATTTTTTCATGAATTCAAGGAGTATGTGAGGCTGAAGGATTCCTTCCCCAACAGGTTCATGGATGAAACAGGCCTTTTTGGGGAAAAACCAAAAAAGGACTTTCATCAAGGAGGGAAAAAGGGACTGCCAGACACAAGCCTATGAAAGACAGGCTAACTCTCTTGTTCTTGGGAAGAGTGGGATTTAAAAGTAAGCCTTTACTGGTGTATCACTCTAAAAAACCCAGTGTGTTCAAAAAAAACAGTGTCCAAAAAATAAATTGGGGGATGGGGAAGGCTAACAGTAAGGCATGGGTCACGGGGGTTTTCCTTGTTTGGGTTCAATGAAGTGTTTGGCCCAAGTGGGGTCCCCCTGGAAAATCAATTGCCATAGTGCCTCCTGTTAATGGACAATGCTCCTGCTCATCCTCCAGACTTGGAAGACCAATTGTTGGAGGAGTTTAGTTTCATCACAGTGGAATTCTTCCCCCCCTAATACCTCTCCTCTCACCGCCCTGGACCAGCGGTCATTTCAAACTTCAAAAACTCTACCCCAAAAGCAAGTTTCAAAGGTCTTTAAATTTTCCTGGGACACTGAATTGACCAAGAGAGTTCGGGAGGGATACCTTTTTTAATTGATCCCTTTAAGAAAAGGCTTGGGGGGAGTGATTCCAGGACATAAATTCCGGAGAAAATTGTGGCCAGAATTTTCAAGAAAAGGGGGGCGCCCTGTCGACCCTCGCCTGTTGTGGAATGTATTGTGGACGGGGGAATTCCAGGGGGTTTGGGAGGGAGTGGCCAGGATGGGAAAGTTGGGGGAGGACCACAGTGAAGAGCTAACCACTGAAGAGCTGCAAAGCTTCATCTGCAACAGCAACAGCCCCAATGGGGAAATTGCTTCACAGGAGGAGGAAGAGGAGAAAAAACCTTCTTCAAAAGTTTTGGACTTTTGTGCAAAGTGGAGTGAGGTGCAAACGTTTGGGGAGGAACATCCCCCCAAAAAGTGTTGTAGGCGTGTCGGGACTGTTCAATGACAATGCCTTGCCCCATTTTAGGCAAATCTTAAAGATCCAAAAACAGAGCTATCTGGAAAAAATTTGAGGACAGGGGCCCGGGGACTCGCTGGCCTATGCCTTAAAAAAAAAGGGAAAACCTCAGATAAGGACTCGGTACCTAAAATCTTTATAAAAGGCCTGTTTTTGGAATTTTTAACGTTTTAACGGGAAAGTAGCCTACAGAAAGAGGAAGGTGTATGTCGGGGAGCCTCCCTGTTAATATTTTGCATAGTCATACCCCCCGCCCCCCCCTTCACTGTCCTTGTAAAAAAGGGGCTCTTAAACATTAGAAATTTTCTCCTCCCCCCCCCCCTCCTCCCATCTTCCATACCCAACAAAGTCTTCAATAAAGGTGTGTGTTTTTTTTTTTATTAACACATCACCCCATTCCCCCCAAAGGGGGGGTGGCCTGAAAAAAACCTATCATTCCCCATCACTGTCTTGCCAGAGGGTGCTTTCACTGTTATAAACTGCAACATTAACACCCCTCCTTCAGGTGCAGCCTTCTTCCCCCTCCCGGGGTCAAGTGGGGCCCGGGTTTCCCCCAATCCCCATAAATGTTACTTTTCACACTCTAACACACCCAAAAAAAAACCGCTCCATTCCTCCTATCAAATACGCCCACATCTTGCTGGAAGTCCCCAACCCCCCCCACACAAAACCTCCTTTCCCCCCCCCCCCCCTTTTTCCCAGGGACCCCTACCCCCCCCCTCCACTAAAAATTTTTACACTCTCAAGTCATTCTGTCTCGTTCCTTCTCTTACATGTCCGAACCACCTCAACAACCCCCCCGCCTTATAATAGTTTTGGTAATCCCACCTCCTCCTAATTTCCAAATTTTTCCATTATATTCACACCCACATTGACCCCACATGACACTCCACTGCCTCCGCCTTCTCCTCATTGCAACATTCATCACCCATGCTTCCAATAAAGAGTGTTAGTATAACTATACTCTCATACATTCCCTTCTTTTTTTTCATGGACAAGGTTCTTTTTTTCCACAGATCCAAGGCCCCCACCCTTTTCCCCCCCTCAATTCTTTTTTCACCTCATCCTTCATGAACCCCTCTGTGACATGTCCCCCCCCAAATATCTGAATACATTTCCCCCTCCATACTCTCTCCCCCCAACCCATCCAACTTTTTTCCCTAATCTTTTTGTTATCCTCATCACCCTTTTTTCATATTCCCCCTTTAATTTTCTTTTTTAATATAAATTCATCCACCAACCTCTGCCTTTTTTAGTCCCCCAAAAACACAGTGTCATCACAAAAAAACGGGCAACTCCCACTTTTATTTGATTCTTTATGTTTTAACCCCCACCTCTTGCCAAGACCCCCATTCATTTCTCTTACAACCCCCCCTATAAATATTGTATTGAACAACCACGGTGACATCACACATCCTTGTCAAAAGGGCCCCTTTTTTTGGGAAATAGTTCCCCCCACACTCTAACCTGAGCCTCACTATCCTCATAAAATCTTCCCCCTTTGTCCTACCTCTATTCCTACACCTGCAACATCTGCCACATTGCCTTCCCCCTCCACCCCATCATACCCTTTTCCAAACATAAAAACCAAAAAAACCCCTTTTTCCCCCTTTCCAAATACTGTTCACCTATATGTTTCACTGTAAACATTGGTCTACACATCCCCCCACCTTTCCTAAAGCCCCCTTGTTCATTGCTATCCCCCTTTCTGTCTTCTGAAAAATTTTTCAATAAAACTAATACAGTGGACCCCCCGGGTTTAAGAAATTAATCCCCCGGAGCTATTACTTAATCTGAAAATTTTTTTATCTGAAACCTTATTTCCATAAAAAAATTAAAAAAAATTAATTGTTTACAAAAAAAAATCACCAAAAAAAAAAAAAATAACATTTACTTACCTTTTTGAAGAGTTGCAGGCATCTGGAAGGTAGGTTTGACAGGGGGGGGGTGTTAAAGGTTTTAAGGGAAATCCCCCCCCAAAAACTTCAGGTAACAAGTCCCCTCTGGGGCTTCCTTTTTTTTTTTTAATGCATGAATGTACACTCCCGCATGCCTGCTACACTCCCCCCATGCCTGCTACATTCCCTGTTTGCTCACTCATTGCATGAATGCTCACTCCCGCATGAATGCTACACCCTATGTGCTCACTCCCGCATGAAGCTACACTCCCTATGAATGCTACACTCCCTGCATGAATGCTACCTCCCCTGAAGCTACACTCCCTGCATGAATGCTACACCCCCATGAATGCTACACCCCCGCATGAATGCTCCCCATGAATGCTACACTCCGCATGAATGCTACCCCCCCTGCATGAATGCTCACCCCTGCATGAATGCTACACTCCCTGCATGAATGCTCCTCCCTGCATGAATGCCCCCCTGCATCCCCCTTGCATGCCTGCTACACCCCTGCATAATGCTCCCCCCCTGCATAATGCCCCCCCCTGCATAATCCCCTCCCTCATGAATGCTACACTCCCCATGAATGCTCCCCCCCTGCATGAATGCTACACCCCAAAATAAAGCTACCCCCTGCATGAATGCTACACCCCCGCATAATGCTCACTCCCTGCATGAATGCTACACCCCTCATGAATGCTCACCCTAGAATGCTACACTCCCATGAATGCTACCCCCCCTGCATAATGCTACACTCCCTCATGAATGCTACACCCCTGCATGAATGCTACCCCCCTCATGAATGCCACCCCTGCATGAATGCTACACTCTCTGCTGGCCACTCCCTGCATGCCTGCTACCAGGGGGGTGCCACTAGGAAGCTTTTGGACCCAGGTGACTTATTTATAGGACAATCACAAAACCCAAAAAAAAAGACACCAAATATAGGAATCTTTGAAAGAGCGCTAGGTAATGTTCTCTCAATGGAAACAACGCCACTGGTCCTGGGGCCGGGGGGAAAGGCGGCCCGCAAACCTTTCTAACTGGGAATTTTCGCTAACTGAAAAAAAACATTTTTCCCCCGGCTTACGTTAAGGAACCTTTTTAACGAGGGTCCACTGTACACTTTACCGGTACTTTTAACAGACTTTTTCCCCCCAAAATTTTTTCACTCTCTTTGGTCCCCTTTCCTTTATACAAAGGAACAATACATGCTCTCTCCAACCCCAGGTACCTTACCCTTCCTTTTTTAAATAGCCCAACCACTTCAAAAAAATATCCCCATGCTTTTAACATTTCTATATTTATCCCCCCAATCCCAGATGCCTTACCCCTTTCATTTCCCCCCGCCTCACAACTTTCCCCACACTCACAACTGGTTTTCCCCCCTCCTACAAGATGTTATTCCTCCTTGCCCCCTACACGAAAAATTTCCCCCTCTTCATCAACATTTAACAACTCCTCAAATATTCCCCCATCTTGGGTACCTCTAACCCCCATTTAATAACTCTCCTCCTATTTTAAACTGTCAAATCCATTTGTTCCTAGGCTTCCTCAACTTATTAATCTCACTCCAAAACTTTTTTCTTATTTTTAAAAAATTTGTTGATAACATCTCCCCCACTCTCATTTGCTCTTTTTTACATTTTCACCACTCTTCCCTTTTTTCTCCATATACTCTTCCCTCCTTGCATCATTTTTCTTTTAAAAACCTCTCATTTTAATTTTTTTTCCTTACTACTCTCTTTACATCATCATTCCCGCTCCCCCCCCCACCCACTTTCCTGAAACCCCAAAAATTCGAACACTCTAACACTACTTTTTAAATCCCCCATACATCATCGACCCCATTCCTACACTCTAAAACCCCTCTATCCCCAATATTTTTTTATCTTATAATAATAATAATAATCACACCCCCTGGTGACAGCAACCACCCAGGGAGGTACTGCTCCTGCCAGGTGACTGTAAAAAAAACCTGAAACTTTTTACATGATGGTAGGGTTGGTGTCTTTTTCTGTCTCTTAAACCCCCCGGAATCTACTACTTCTATTTTCACTTTGGTCCCTCACTGGCATAAAATGCATATATATACATACACACATCTATTTTTTTTTTTTTATTGTCTTTTCCTTTTTTTTTTCTCTATTGTCCAGGGGAAGTGGAAAAAATCTTTCCCCCCAAAACCATGCGTGTCGATGGCATAAGATCCAAATGGGCTAGAACCCCTTCTCCTGTACAAATCTACAAAAACGAGAAGAAGAAAAACTTTATAAAAGGGTTGTCTGAATGTGCGTGGATGTAGTGCGGAATAAAAAGAAGGCCCCGTTTAGAATGAAAAAATTGGGGATGTCCGGCCCCTGGAAAACAAAGCTAAGGGGGGGAGGCGAGTTTCAGTGGGGAGAAAAAATGGGAAAGTCAGGAGTATCTGAGGGTTAGAGCTAAGGAAGGGGCAATAATGTTGGGATCAGTTAGGAAGGAAAAAAGGGGGAAAAAAATGTGAAATTAAAGGGGGTTTGTTTTAAAAAAAAATTCGGATGCAAAAGTGGGTCATAATAAGCTTATGCACCTGAGAAGAGAGGTTAAAAGAAAAAATTTGGGAGATGTTAAGCAATGATGGGGAATTTTTTAACCAAATGAGAGAGAAAGTGGTGGGGGACCTAAATGCAAAGGGGGAAAAAGAGAGGGTGTAGTAGGTAATTTGGGGGCCCCAGGTGAAAAAAAGGGGGAGCCCTTTGATTGAACTTTGTATAAAAGGGGGGTTTAGTTATAGGTAATCATATTTAAGAAAAGAGGATAAATAAGTATACAAAATGATGTAGGCGTAATGACAGTAGTTTTTGGGGACTATGTATTGATAGAAAAAGACTGTTGAGTAGACTTAGGATGACATGTTTATGGGGGCTACAGATTTCAGATCACTTTTAGTTATAGCTACGGGGGAGAAAAGGTAGATGGGATAAAGGAAAATAGAACGAAGAAAGGGGAAGGTTTTTAAAACAAAAAGGGAGGCAGTTGGGAAAAAAACAACTTTGGAGGATGGGGGCAGGAGTGTGGCAATGGGGTCAAAATGTATGGGGTAGTTTAAAAAAATGTAGTGTTAGAGTGTTCGCAGAAGTTTGTGGTTACAGGCAGTGGGTGCGGGGGGAAGAGGGCGTTGGTGGAATGATGATGTAAAGAGAGTAGAAGGGGGAAAAAAGTTAGCATATGGGGTTTTTTTACAAAGTAGAAGTGATGCAAGGAGGAAGAGTATATGGAGGAAAAGAGGTTAAAAGAGGGTGAAGCAAAAAAAGAGGCAGATGAGAGGGGGGGAGATGTTATCACAAATTTTGTTAAAATAAAAAAAGTTTTGGAATGAGATTAATAATTGAGGAACCTAGGAAAAAAGGGGATTTGACAGTTAAAAATAGGGGGGGGTTTTAAATGGGGTTTGGGGAGTTCAAGATGGAGAAATATTTTGAGGATTTGTTAAATGTTGATGAAGAGGGGGAAGTGTGATTTTTTGGGGGCAAGGAAATAACATCTTGTGGAGTGTGGAAGAGCCATTGGGGGAAAAGTTCGTGAGGCAGTGGGTAGAATAAAGGGTAAGGAGTGGATTGATGGGATAAAATAGAAATGTTAAAAGCAGGTGGGGATATAATTTTGGAGTGGTTGGGGCTATTTTTAATAAATGTAGGGAAGAGGGAAAAGGACCTAGGGATTGGCAGGGGGTGTATTGTTCCTTTGTATAAAGGCAAAGGGGAAAAAAGTGCAAAATTGGGGGAAAAGTCTGTTAGGTTGAAAAATGTATGGTAGAGTTATTATTGAAAAAATTTAAAGAGTAAAAAAGAAAGCAGGATAGCAGATGAAAAAGGGGGGGTTTGGGGAAAGGAGGGGTGTGTAGACCAAGTGTTTACGGGGAAAAAATAGGGGAACATTTTTGGTGGGTAAAAAATGTTTTGTGGCATTTATGGATTTGGAAAAGGCGTATGATAGGGGGATGGGGGCAATGTGGCAGATGTTGCAGGTGTATGGAATAGGGAAGGTTTGAAACAGTGAAGAGTTTTTAGAGGATAGTGAGGCTCAGGTTAGGGTGTGGAGGGGGGGGTATTTGAAAATTTAAAAAGGTTTGTTGGGGTTCAAATATTTATGATGGGGGGAAGAAAGGGTCGGGTCTTGGCAAGAGGTGTTGGGCTAAAAGATAAAGAAGCAAATACAAAGTGGGAGTTGTCACAGTTGCTTTTTCTGATGACACTTCTTTTTAAAAATTTGAAGAGAAGCTGCAGAGGTTGGTGGATGAATTTGGAGGGGGGTAAAAAAAAAAAATGAATATAGGAAAAAATAAGGTGATGAGGATAACAAAAAAATAGGTGACGAAAAAATTTGGGTATCAGATTGGAGGGGAATATGGGGAGGTGAATGTTTTGAATTTTGGGGTGGACATGTCCGGGGGGGGGTCTATGAAGGATGAGGTGAATCGAATTATGAGGGGAAAGGGGGGGTGGGGCCCGGGTCTGTGGAGACAAAGAACCTTGTCCATGGAAGTAAAAAGGGGAAGTTGAAGTATAGTTATACCAACGCTCTTATATGGGTGTGAAGCATGGGTGATGAATTTAACGAGGAAAGGCTGGAGGCAGTGGAGATTCAGGGGGGCGTGTGGTGTGAATATAATGCAAAAATTGGGGGTTTTGGGAAAATTTGGGGTTTGGGTTCCCGGTGTCCAAAGCTGAGGAGGGGTTGTTGAGGGGTTTGGGGAGAAAGAAGGAAGAGACAGAGTGACTTCGAGTGTATAAATCTGTAGTGGAGGGAAGGGGGGTGGGGTCGGCCTGGAAAGGGGTTTGGGGAGGGGGAAAGGAATTTTGTGCGAGGGCTTGGATTTCCAGCAAGCATGTGTGGCGTTTTGATAGGAGTGAATGGAGGCATATGGTTTTAATATTACGGTGTTGGGTGAGCAAAGTAACATTTATGAAGGGGGGGCCCCCAGGCCCCGGCTTGAGTTCTGGAGATGGGGAAACAGTGCCGGCACTCTGAAGGGGGGTAAATGTTGCAGTTTTATAACTGTAGTGTAAAGCACCCTTCTGGCAAGACAGTGGAGTGAATGATGATGGTTTTCTTTTGGGCCACCCGCCGGTGGGGAAACGGGGCCATGTGTTAATAAAAAAAAAAATAAAATAATAATAATAATAATAATATTTATTTAGACTGGTACAATATACATGGTAGACATGATACATAAGGGGTAAAAAAGATGTACATCCAAAACCCTAATATCGGGGTTCGACATTCTTAGGACTATTTAAATAGACTAAAAGGAAAAAAAATTTGGGTTTTTTTAAAAAAAGTATAATTTTCTAGGAGGGTTTAACAACAACCGGGGAGGTACTACCGTCCCCAAAAAGTGTAAAAGAAATGTAATTGTTTTCATGATGGTAGGGGTTTCTGGTGTCTTTTTTTCTGTCTCTAAAAAAAAGATTTCAGGTATGTCTTGTTCTTCTACTTCCAGGTCACACTACACACATGTACAACAAATATATACACCCCCTGGGTTTTTTCTATTTTCTTACTAGTTCTTATTTCCTCCATGGGGAAGTGGAACAGAATTTTTCCTCCTCCCTGTCCCCAAGGCGACAAAATGGGAGCAAGGGCCAGAAACCCCCCTTCCCCCTTATATATTCTAAAAAAGGAAAAAACTTTCGTTTTTCCTTTTGGGCCCCCTTCAGGGGAAACGCCGACGTGTTGAAAAAGGGGTATAATTTTATCTAAGTTATAAATTTGAATATAAGTTGAACATAATAATTTTTAATTTAAAAGAATAATTGGTGAGATAACAATTTAAAACAATTAATTGCATTGCAGTTACAGTTTATGTGGCTTATAATGTAAATTAAAAAAATTCTTAGTATTTTATTCATAACGGTTTTTCTTTAAAATGATTAATCGGTTTTTACATTTAAGTGATTATTCTACTTTTTGGGAATTTTCCCCCTAACTGCCTCCTCTTTAGTTTAAAACCTTCCCCTCTTACTTACTGCTTCTTTTTCCCTTTTTACCCCTCTTTTTTTTCTCCTACTGTGATAACAAAAAGTGATGATATATCTGTGGCCCTTAAAAACATGCATCCAAGTCTACTCAACAGTCTTTTATCTACCAATATGTAGTCTAACAAACTACGATTTTTCCCCTTTCATTCTTGTATCTTTTTTCCTCTTTTTCTTAAAATATGTTTACCTATAACAAACCCCTTTCTATACAAGTTCAATAAAGGGCTCCCATTATCATTTACACCCCCCCCCAAAAACTTACCAAAAAACCCCCCTTCAATTTTTCCTATTTAGCATTTATCCCCCCTACCACAATTACTCTCCTTGGTTGTTCCTATACTTTCCCTTTTAACTCCCCAAAATTCTCTCCTCTCCTCCTCCTCTTTCTCCAGGTCATCAGCATTATGACCCTTTTTGCCCCCAACCCTTTTTTAACCAAAATAACCTTAATTTACATTTATATTCCCTCTTCTCCTTCCATTGATCCTTCAACATTATTGCTACCTCTTCCTTAGCTCAAACCCCTCTCAGTCCTGAAACCCCCTTTTTTTTCTCCCCACTGAAACCCCCCTTCACTTTGTTTTTGAGGACACCCTTTTTTTTATTCTTCAGCAATCATCTCTTTCTTATCACCCCCCTACATCCACACACATTCAAACCCCAGTTTTATAAATTTTTTCTTCTCAAATAAATTTTACAGGAGAAGGGGTTATACCCATTGCCCCGGCATTTTAGTCGCCTCATACGACACGCATTGTTAGGAGGAAAGATTCTTGCTTTATATTGATTTGTCATTTTTTTGTATGTAAATCTATATTTAATCTCTAAAAAAATTTTTTTTTAATACTTTTGGTGTCGGGGGAAAAAGGGGTTTTCATTACAGTAACCCTTTTGGTTTTTTTTTTCTCAGTTTTCCCAATTTTGGTTTTTATTCACTTTTTTTGGAAAAATTGTCTCATTTTTGCCGTGGTCGGAACCTGTCCACCATGCCGCGCACATAAAAAGGCCATGGCCCCCCCACCCACCACCTCCCGCAATTTTCCACAGTCTAGCATTGTTTATGCTTGAGTGAACATCCCCCCTGGGGGTTCATACAAAAACATTTATTAATTCATTGTTTTTGGGCCCCTTATTATTGTGTGACTACTAAATAAGCTACCAGGGGGGAAAAAAAAGCTCCTAGTGCCAGTTCTTTAAAGAAGGAAACCCCAAAAAAGAAGAAAAAAAATTAGAAAATATGATTGGTGTACTTTTTGCCGGCTTCCCCGGATATAAAGAAGGCCCCATCAACCATCAGTTCCCGTGGCGGAAAAGAAATCAGGGGCTAATGTTGGGGAAAAGGGGGGAATGATAAGAAACAGAGATCACAAAAAATTAAAAAAATGGAGAAATTTTTTTTTGGGAAAACCCCAAAAAATGCTGAGGTGATGTTTTGCAATCCATCATATGTGAAAAACCGATCTTGAAAATGCAAACCATGTTTTTTTGGTGAATTTAACCCCCAAAGGGGTTGAAAAAACCCAAAAGCAAATGGCATAAAGTGTTGTAAGGCATGGTGGGGGCCCCTTCAGATAAACAAGGGGCTGAAAATTTGCGTGACTTTAAATAAATGTGAGGCAGAAAATTTAAACTCCAACAAGTGTTTAATTGTGACAAACAGGCCTCTTTTTTGGGAAAAAATGTCAAGGGGACCTACATCATGCAGGAGGAAAAGGTCTGGACCAAGCCAGAAAGAAGGACCCATGCTGTTGGAATGCTAGTGGGGTTTCAAGTGGCCCCTTTCTGGTGTATCCCCAAACTCCCTTTCAAAATGTGTTGAAAAAATAAATTTTGTTATGTGGAAAACTAATGTAAGGCATGGGTCAATGGGGGAAAATTTTTGAATGGTTTAATCAAGTTTTTGGTTGAAAAATATCTTTGGACAATAAAAATTGCCACTTAAGTGCCTCCTTTAATGGACAATGCCCTGTCATCCTCAAGACTTTTGGGAAAACCCCAAAGTTAAGGTTTCAAATTTTAACAGTGAAATTCTTTTCCCTTTTAACACCATCCCTCATCCAACCCTGGACCGCAGGCTTCAAATTCAAAAACTGTACAAAGAAGTTTAAAGGTGCTTTAATATGACCAATATCTGAATTAACCCTAAAGAGTTCGGGGAAGGTCATTTAATATCTTCCATTGCATAGGCCTTTAAAAAACGAGGGGGACTTCCGAATTTTAACTCTGCTTGGGAAAAGTTGGGGCCCGACTGTGTCCCAGAGGGGGGTTTTTAAGGGTTTGGGGCTGGCCCTGAGGCCCCGGAAGTTGGGGAAAATATTGTGGCATTGGGGACTTCCAGGGGGTTTTGGGGGGAACCAGGATGTGGAAGAGTTGGTGGAGGACCAAAATGAAATCTAACCACTGAAGAGCTGCAAGAGCGAGCTGCAACACCATCAAACACATCTCAAAATTGTTCAATGGAGGAGGAAGAGAGTAAGGTGCCTTCAGAGATTAAGGATATTTGTGCAATGTGGGGTGGGGGCTTTATAGAGGAAAATCACTCTGACAAAGATTTTTTAACCGTCTCATCAACATGTTCAATGACAATCTCTTTTCCCTTTTTAGGGACATTTTAAAAGTCCCCGATACAGAGCTCTCGGGGCAAATATTTAGTGCCACAGGTGGCGTGCCCCCGTGGTCCTAGTGGGAAAAAACAAAAAAAGTGACCCCGAGGACTTGGTACCTAGAACCCTTTTTGGGGGGGGGTTCCCCTTCCCAAAAAAAAAGGGGTTTCCCCCCTTCCCTCCCCCCCCTTCCATCCAAACATCAGTCTTAAAAAAGGGGCACAAAAGTTCTTTCATTTTTGCATGTAAATCTATTTTCCCCAATTTTTTTCCAAACTTCTGGGTTTCTGGAACGGATTAATTAATTTCCATTATTTCTTATGGGGAAAAATTTTTTGGTTTTTTTTTTGGTTTTGTTGATCCATCTGAATGGATTAAACAAAAAAAGGGTGACTGTATTTCTTATGGGGAAAAAAGGTTTCGGTTTTTTAATTTAGTTTTTGGAGACCTGGAACGATTAATCATGAAAACCAAGATCTACTTTTTCCTACCCCTCTTTATGTTTTGTTTTTTTCCATTTTTTTTAAACATTTTCTTTTGCATTAGGATGACCCAAAAAAAAAAAATGCTTTCACCACTCAACTGTCTTGTTGTAATGTGCTGACATTACAGCTCAGATGCCTCTCCAGACTGAAACCCCCCCCCCTTCAGATTTTGGCACTGACTGAGGTGGGGAGGAATAGGTTCAGATAACTTCTTCTTTCTTTTTTCAACCGTCGGCTGTTTCCCCCCAACAGGGTGGCCCAAAAAAAAAGAAATTTTTTCCCTTTTTTTTAAATATACAGGAGGGGGTTACTAGCCCGCTCCCCATTTATGCCCGACACGCAGGTTCGGAGGAAAATTCTGTTGCACTTCCCATGGCGATAAGAGGAAATAAGAACAAAACAAAAAAATAGCAGAAAACCCAGGGGGTGTGTATATATATGCTTGTACATGAATTTTAGTGTGACCTAAGTGTAAGTAAAAAAACAAGACATCCTGAAACCTTCATATTTTGAGACAGAAAAAAGAAACCTCATGAAAACAATTACAGGCTTTTGTTTTACACTCTTTTTCGGGGCGGTATCCCTTTTTGGGGGTTGCTGCAAACCTACTAACTAGGAGATAATTTTCACATGTATATAAATGCAGCTCGGGGAAAAAAAATTATAATTGCTTGCAATTTTGAGTCTGGTCAGTCAGTTGTTCCCCTCAAAGTTTTTTTTTTTTTAATATATCAGGTTTAAGGGGCATTTTAATGTCTTTGAAATAATTCCAGAAACTAAGGGAAATTTTTTTTTGACATTATAGTGGGAAAGCATTTCACCTTTTTTTTTTTAAATTGTAGTGATAACTTTTTCTTTTCTTTTTTTTAAATTGTCTTTGGCTGGACTAACTTTATGCTTGTTACAGGTGTGTCAAAGTTCCACAACAATAATTATTTTTTTTTCCATAATTGGTTTTAATACAGTGATTAATATAAATTTCAAACAACTTTTCACATTAGTTGCCCCCCATGCAAGGGAAGGATATTTTGTAACCCCCGCTTTCCTATCCAAAGGGAGTAACAGGTGATGCACACCACAAAGGACCAGCAATCAGGAAGGACAGAGAAACTAAAACACAAACAGGAGGCACTGTACTGTGTATGGATGGGAAGTCACCAATAAATAGAGCTGTTGCCCACCTGGGACAGGAGATGGTCTGCAAGCTGAGAATGACTATGGCAGCTTTTTTCAATTGTTGTGCAGTTAAAATACCGTGTACTTTTTTTTTGCAATTTAACACTTTTTATTGGGTAAGGGCTCCTCCCCTGACAAGCTGTCCCCCCTACTGCTTTACGTCCAAAATTTTTGGCTGATGCTAAAAAGGTCAGTTTTCCTGCTTGGCTTAATTCCCAATTACTGTTTAAAGGCCTTTGTGTTTGTTTGCATCTTCCTACAGGGGGGTTTTTTAATCATCCAATGATTAATTGGATGTCATGTGAATGATCAATAAAAAAACTTGATATAAAGACAGGTATCTCTCATAATTAGGCTAGGAGGAGGTTTTTTTTTCCCCTGTTCAGTATTTTATCTTTATTATGAGAGAAATATAAAATAATTCTGGATAACAGCTTTGAAAAATATAATACAAAATATTTCACATTTCTGGAAAAAATTGGACCAAACCAAAAGGAACCCCCACACCTATCCCAAAAAGATTATGCAGTAAAAAAGGAAAAGGTTAAGGGGGGGAAGGGTGTCCACTGTGTGAAAATCCATTATGTGGGTTTTATTAAGAGACAGTCCCTTAATCAACTACAGGAAAAAAAAACCAAGGAACAGACTTAGCCCGTTTTGGACTTGGGCACCCCAAGAAAAACCGATTACAGAACAATGCAGATTGTACAGTTTGTAAAAAGCATAGTGTACAAACACTGACTTTTTTTTACCTTTTCTATTAGATGAGCTTACAGATGAACAGTATTCCTGTGTGATCTAGTGGTGACACAAAACATTCAAATCAGAGAGTGTAAAACCCGCAGTAACATCGCAGATGGAGTGGAAGATGTGACGGTTCAGCAGATATAGATGATTGGTTACGTAGATGGACCGGGCCTACTGGTAGATGGTTTGGGGGGGGTTAAAAGGAACAGGTTTAAAAAAAGAACCTAGATTCATTTGTTTGGCATGTTGATGCTAGCCCTTTTTTTTCCCAAATGCAGAAGTTCTGATAATAGGCCTGCGTTTTTTTTGCATGAGGACAGTGTAAAAAGTGATAAGGCGTAATCACATCTGGGGTGTTACAATTTTGGTAACCTTAGTCTCTTCTTTGTCATCACTATCCTGTTCATCTGTGGGGACCAATAGCTTTGCCTGCAATTTCTGCATCACTCAACATCTAATAACTAGGATCCTCATCATTTTTCCCCCAAAAAGGAGGCTCCTTGATGCTGGTGAGGGTTTTTGACAAAATGGATCTGTGCTCATTCCCCCTGTTTGAGTCTGAATACAGTGGTCCCCCGACTTGTATTTTTCTTTAAAAGAATACTTTAAAAAGTGCCATTACCAAACAAATTTATCCCCATAAGGAATGATGTAAAATAGACTAGCCTTTTAGCCCCAAAATTACCCCCAAAAAATTTAAAAAAAAAAACACAAAAAAAGGGGATTTTGGGGGGCCATTAATCGGAAAATGTCCCCATTCCAAACATGGAATGAAGAAATGGTTTTTTTGGGCAAAGCGTTGGGGAAAGCAGGGTAATATTTTGTGAAGGGGTTTAGGAAAACTGGTTAGCCAGACAAAAATCCCCAGGTGGGAGGCAACTTTTACTTTTAAAAGGGGGGTTTGGGGAAATTGGCTGTTTTGGGGTGAAAATTTAAATGGACTAGTTCGCGCAAATGGGTTTTAACTTCATTTGATTTAAAAAAATCTGCAAAACATATATTTTATAATCAAATAGAAGCGCAAAACAGGGAAAAAAAAAGACAGTGATAGAAATTAGTATTACTATAATCAATTATAATTTTCGCTTTTTTTAAAAAAAAAGAAGCGCAAAAAATGCAAGGGTCATACAGCGCAGCAGGGCAGTGGATAGTGTAGGGGTAATTATTATTATTATTATTATAATCAAAAAAAGGGGTAAAACCCCGGGGGGTTTTAAACGCTGCAGGTTTTGTGGGGTGCAGGAGGGGGTTTTAAAAAGGGGGGGATGGACGATTAGTGGGGGGGATAAGGGGGTTTTGGTTAAGGGGATTATTATTATTATAATCAAAAAAGGAAAAACCACAAGGGTTATACACCCCAGATATATAGGTAGAAAGGGCTGTGGGGGTGCTAGATAGAGATCCATCCATCAGTGAAAATTTTTTTTCTTTTTGGGGGTATATCAAGTAGTTGAGAACCCCTTTCCCTTTTGTATTCTAGCTCTATTATTTTTTAAAACAAATAAAACCCAAAAACCCCAGCTTAGTCTTGATTATTACATTAAGGGGGCTAAATGAATAAATCATATAATGCCGGGGGGAATGGAAGGTATTAAAAAATTAAGGGGGCACAGGTCTAACTCCTTGTAAAAACCCCCCCAGCATCCCCAAAGGACTGCCCTTGGAATAAAAAATTGAGCATTTTTTAAACCCGAGCTCTAATGATCTTTTAGGCTTTCTGATTTTTTTTAAATTTGGGGTGGAAAATTATCATAAGCACTAAATTTTTTTATTATAATCAAATAGAAAAGTTTAAAAAACCCGGGGTTTACAGCAAAAAACTAATAACCCATATAAGAAAAGGGGCTAAACCCAATTGGGGGACAACCCCTAAACCCACTAGGGGGACACCGGGGAAACCCCCCAAAACCCCACCGGCTAAACCCCCTTTGGGGCCCCCCGGGTAAACCCACTAGGGTCACACCGGGGAAAAAACCCCTAGGGGGACACCTTAAAACCCTAGGGGGACACCCCGGAAACCCACTAGGGGCCCCCCGGGTAAACCCACTAGGGGCCCCCCGGGTAAAAAACCCCTAAAGGCCCCCCCCACTAGGGGGACACCCTTTTAAACCCCCCAGGGCCCCCAAAAACCCCACTAGGGGGACACCGGCTAAACCCACTAGGGGGACCGGGAAACCCACTAGGGGGACACCGGCTAAACCCACTAGGGGGACACCCCGGTTTTAAACCCCCCAGGGGGACAATTAAAACCCCCCAGGTAAAAACCCACTAGGGTCTTAAAAAACCCCCCAGGGTCACACCGGGGAAAAAACCCCTAGGGGGACACCCCGGCCCAAAAACCCCTAGGGTCACACAGGCTAAACCCACTAGGGTCACAGGCTAAACCCACAAAGGGTTTAAAAGGGAAACCCACTGGGGGCACACAGGCAAAAAACCCCCAAAAGGGGCACAAAAGCACTGTCATTGAGAGAAAATCTACGGTACTTGCTTAGTCAAATTTCACCCAATTTCCCCTACATGAAATAATTTCGTCCATTGACCCCAAGAACGAAAAAAGTAACTTGTTGGCTTAGTGCCATTCTGATTATAATGTATACAAAATCATGGGCCTATTTTCCATTGAATGCAGCTATTTTTAGGTATTTCCCTTCCATTACTTCACGTTGAAGATATCACGGTGTCTTGCCCTTTCCACCCATTTTAAGGGGATGCGGTAACCCAAGGGAAGGGGAATCCCCAATTTAATCCATTTAAAAATTTCAGTTCCTTTAATAATCAAGAGCTTTCCACAAGCATCAAAAACTTCCGGGGGGGGTTGCATTTGGTAGCACGGAACGTAGTGGCATTTGGAGCACCATTTTCAGCAGTACAATCAACATTTTATTGTTTTAATGATGAATTTTGGGAAAATTTTTGCTAAATTTACTGCACAAAAACCCAAGACTCCCATAACCATCAAGGGGCCCTTTACCGGATGCCTCCCAAAAAACATCCCCAAATTTTGGGGATCAACTAAAAACGAAATAACAAAAAACCAATTGAACAAAACCACCTTATCTTAGCTGGAGACTTCAACCCTCAACCTTTGGGCCCACCAGATGACCAGCCGGGAACCATTTTATCAACAATATGAAAAAAACACTTCTCTTAAAAAATAACCAAACCAACTAGACTTACCGATCAGGGGCAACCCAAACACCCCAAAAGGACCAATATCCTGCCCCCTTAAATGGGAATAACAGACAGCACCACAAATTTCCCCCCCTTTCTTAACAAACATTAGTAAACCGCCCTAGAATACACCAAAGTTTTATTCGACTCCTTTAAAGCTTCAATAAATAACTTCACAACAGGCTAGACACAGTTGACTGGGCTACGAATTCCCAAATGCCAAGGGTATCGATGAGTGGACAGACACCTTTCTTAATAAATTACATAGACTTAAAAAAAAATTGTCCTATAAAAAA
>WNWK01023352.1:0-31209 GCA_009830355.1 Cherax destructor
TATGGGAAAGGGCGTTTAATATGAGTAAATTAAACTATTTAGTTATCAAAAAACATTAGGAAGCCTTGTTGATTTTTTTTAAACACCAGGAAGCCTTGGTGGTCGTTTGTCATAAAAACCGTTGAAAATTTCAAACATCAAAGCCTTGTTATAGTTTTAAAAAATAAAAAACCTTTTGATAGTTTGTAAACATCAAAACCCTTTTGATAGTTTGAAAACATCAAGAAGCCTTTTGATAATTCGAAAATAAAGGGCCTTGTTGATAGTTTGAAAACATCGGAACCTTCATCGTTTGTAAATAAAAAAAAAGCCTTAATGACCGTTTGTAATACGTATTTGATAAAATCCCCATCGCATAAATGCACCGTCTTAAATGAGCAGCGTATGTAATTCGACACAAATCCCAAAAAGAAACCCCTGGCTGGAGCAAAGCCCGCTTGCACAAACTCGAATTTGAGCGAATTAAAAAGGGCACGTAGCAGTGATGTACCACATACAAAGTAGTGATGGAGCACGGAGCAGGGAGGCAAATGGAGAACCTAGTAGTGATGGAGTACCTCCGGGGGAAGTTTGTGATGGAGCACCCAACAAGGGGGGTGGAACATGGGGGGGGGGGGAGGACATTGGAGTAGTGTGGGTGGTGTGGAGAGAGAGTGGGATGGGTTAGAGCTCGACTCGCCCCTGAAACCCAAAGATAGGTGAGCCCCTGTGTGAACTGGGGGGAGATTCCCTCCCCCACACCTTGCACCCCCGGGAAACATGGCTGCGTAGGCGCCCTCCACCAACACACAAATGGCTTTCCCCGGGAAACCCAGGAAACCGTTCGTTTGATAAGTAACTTCCCCAAAATAAAAAGTCGGGTGAAACTAAAAAAGGTTTTTTTTCCAGTGGGGTTATTTGTGTATTGCTTCGTCACGGCATTGTACCTTTTGTTCTTCAAAAGTAACAAAAAAAGGACCAAAACAAAAGGCAATCCCCCATTGTTTGCACCAGAATAACAAAAAAAGACAAATCTGCAGCATAACCACAGAGCAAGAAAAATAAACCCGTTAAACGAGAATTCTTCCAGAAAAAAGAACATAAGAAAGGAGGAACCCCAGCAGGCCTACGGCCCATGCGAGCAGGCCCAAATTCCCCCACCGACTTAAGCCAGCCCCGCCCACCCGGTCGGGTTAATTACTTAAGGAAGGACCCGGCATCTGACCTAGTGCACAAACTGTCAGGCCCAACTCACACCCCCCCCACCCCCTTATTTATCCAGCCTATTTTTAAAACTACACAACGTTTTAGCCTCATAACTGTCTCGGGTTTTTTCCCACCATCGACAACTCTATTAAAAAACCAAATCTTTCCTATATCCTTCCTGAATCTAAATTTTACCCAATTTAAAATTGCGGGAGTCCTGTCAATACTAGATATTTTACCCCTTTTTAAATCACCTTTATTTATTCCTTTTTCCTTTTATACACCTCAAATATATCCCCCTTTTCCCTTTCAAAATGAATTCAGGGCCCTCAGTCTATCCTCTGGGGAAGTTTTGATACATGGAATCCTTAGTCATCCCCCTTTGTACTTTTTCCCAGAGCATTTATACCCCATTCTTTGTGCCCAAAAAACTGTGCAGCAAATCTAGATGAGGCCTAAACCCAAGGATATATAGAGTTGAAAAACCCTGAGGACCCCTTTTTTTGTTTTGATATAAAGAAGGATTCTGTTGCTTTATTGCAACCCCTTTTCTGTCTTGGTTTAAAAATTACTGCAAACCAGAACTCCTAAATCCTTTTCGCAATCATGTTTAAATCTATATTATTTGTTTATATGGGCATGGTTTTGCCCTGCCCAATATTTAGAACTTTGCTTTTATTAAAAACTGCATCTCCCATTTCCCCACCACTGCATCGTCTATTAAAATCTTCCTGGGGCTCTAATGTCCTCATTTGAATGAATTGGGGCCTATTTTGGTGTCATCGGCAAACTTGCTTATGTCGCTATTTTTTCCCCTCATCTATTCGTTTATGTGATTTGGAACAAAAAGGGGGCCCAATACTGCCCCCTGTGGAACACCGCTTGTGACATTTCCCCCACTCTGATTTCCCCCCCATTTACAAACTCTCTGCCTTTGTAAACCACCTCTACCCAGGAAAAATTTCTCCTTTTTCCCGTGTCCCTTTAATTTCCTCAATAGTCTCATGTGGGATTTAAAAAAAGCCTTACTGAAGTCCATATAAAATATCATATTCATTACCAGATCTACCCCCCAAACACCTTATAAAAAAGTTTTTAAAATTTGAAGGAGGCCCTTTTTTTGAAAAACCGTGCTGAGATTCTTTGATTAATTTATGCTTTTCAAGATGGCTGAATTGCCCGGCAATTATTGTTTCCCAAAAAAATTTTCCCACTATGGAGGTTAAAATTGGTCTATAGTTCAAAGCAAGGACCTGTCACCTGCTTTGAAAAATAGGTATTTTCGCCATTTTTTCCCCTTTTTGGCCCATGCCATTTGCAGTGATATTTGAAAAGATTAGCCAACGGGTTGCTAAGCTCCCCTTTCATTCCTTTAGAACCCTTGTACAGTTCATCAGGGCCGGGGATTTTTTAGGTTTCAATTTATCTTTTGTCGGACCATGTCATTTTGACCTAATCGTATAGTTTCTTTCCTGTTCTCATAATTAATTATTTCGGGAAAATCGCTAGTATCTTCCCCGTGTAAAAAGGAGGAAGTAAATTTAAACATTCTACACATTTCCTTTTCACTGTCGGGGAGCGACCGAGTGACTTTTTAGTGGGTTCTTTCCCTAATCTTCTTTTTATACCGAAAAAAACCTTTTGGGGTTTTCTTCATTCTCTCAACTTTAACCTCTGTCTCCTTTTCTTTTTCCCTTTTTTTTTTCTCTCTTTAACTGAATATAATTACCTAATTGCCCCCCTCCCTTTTTTTTCGCCTTATATCCTCCCTTTTTACCAATGAGATGTTTTAATCTTTTTCATCCATTTAGGATCATTTTTTTTTACGTTTTTAGGAACATAAGCGTCTGAGCAGCTGCATTCTTTGGAAAAGCATATTGGCAATCCACCCACCTGACCCCCTGTCAGGTCATTCCATTCAGCCTACCCAGGTAATTTTTTTAGTCCTATGAAATCACCAGGCGGAAGTCAGGGACAGAGACTTGATTTCCATTGTAGGGTAATTCCATGATATATTAAAACTGGTATTTTTATCACTTTCCCCAACTCATCATTAACCTCAAGATTATTAACTAGGGTTTTCCCGTGGCAAGAAACCCAAATCTAGCAGGTTATTTCCCCAGTTGGTTCTGTCCCCTTTTCAAAAACAACTGAATTATAAGAAAGTCCTTGACTCTAAATTTCCGTCAAAATTTCCAGTCAATTTGTCAAAGTTAAAACTCCCATTAGCACAACATTTTCATGTGTAGATGCCTTCAATTTTATCCCATAGAAGTTTTCTGCACTCCCCATAAGATTTGGGGGCCCGTAAATCCCCCCAAAAAAAGTTTTACGGCCCTCAAATCTTCGCTAAAATTGCATTTATTTTTTTTAATACAAATTAAATATGGCAATGTGACACCCTTTTTTCCCACCTGGGGTCACCGGAGGGGGTTTTTGGGGGTCAACCCCCGGCTCACGACCAGGGCCGCCTGATCAACCCGGCTGTTACTGCTGGCGCACGTGAATGTTATCACTGGGATGGTGGTGGGTATTTTTTTAAAAATGACCATGTCTCCTTTCACTTGCCCTTTTAATTAAGTATTGCTGGTTTACCTCAGCTACATTTCCAAAAATATTTAAAAAATGATTACTGCCTAATGTCCTATGATGATACACTTGGGCTAAATTTTCCTTCTTTGATACTTGACATTAAATCTTTTTTACAGTTTTATTTTTATTAACATAGATTGTACAAAAAAATTTTAAGGGAAAAAAAGTTGTAGAAAAATTGTATTTTCCGTAGATTTAACCTATGATAACCCAATAAAGTCATTTTAAAATTAATTCACTAAAATTCCATCGTGAGCGTTTTATCTAATCCATTTATCAGTATAAGAAATGTTTATACCATTTAATAAACCACACAACTATTATCAAACCACTACCATGAAAACCCTTCACTTGTCACCAAAATAACTGGTGGAAACCTTACTTGATGCCTAGAAACCAGGTCAGGGGGCTTTGTTGCCCAGCTCTTGTTAAGCCTATCCCCACTTGGTTGTCCCAGCTAAGTCAAGACAAGTCAGGTCATAAAGGTCACGACGTAGTCAGGTCGGAAGGTCAAGACAGGAAGCTCTCGCCAGAGACCCAGAAATTTCACGTGCAATACCTGGATATTTTTTAAAGACTTTCACCAACCAGTGGGGTTTTTATATCTTTTAAAAACAAAAGACTACTGCGCCGGCAAAAACCCTTTTCTAATCTGGAATTGATTCGTCTTGGTTAAAAACTGGTCTTTGTCTGACCAATCATTTTAAAAAAAATTAATGGTTGGGCCCTTTCCTTGCCAATCTCTTAATTGTTTCACAATACTTTTCCCTGCTCTATCCCCCCCATCCCCATTCTTCCACCCCTCAAAAGGAAAAGTGGTGCCCATTTTGTCTTGATTCAAGGAACTGAAAAACCCCTTCCCTTGAACTTGATTACACACCATTCCCAGGTTCTGGGCCCCCACAAATCTGTTTACTTATAATAATAAAAATAATAATAAAAAAAATAAGTATGTGGTTCGTTTTGTATACATTTCAATCCCCTAATCTAAATAGAGTGGATTAACATCGAGGAAAACCCAACCTAGGTTAGGAGCACTCGGTTAAAAGGGAAAAAAAGGGCAGCACAGGTAAAAAAAATTTTAACATAAAAAGGGAGACTGCTAGTTAAAGGTCAGTTCACTGCGGGAACAGCACGCTAAAGTAGCACCACAATTTCAATTAATTCGATATTTTTCTGTGGCAACGTTTCGCTCTGCAGGAGCTTTGTCCCGTTCGAAAAAACACGGACACAGAGGTGCAGAGTGAGGTGGAATTCACGGTGTCTTTTTTCCTAACAATGTGGTAATTCCCCACATTATTACATTTTTCATATTTTGAACGATAGGTAAACTTAACATTTAGCCCCCTGTAAAGCCTTGTGTAAAACCTCCGTCAAATCTTTATTTAGTTAATGCTTATGTAAACCCTTTTTAAAAACTCCAGCCATAAAAAGAATCTTAATTTTTTTTCTCTCTCTCTCTCTCTCTCTCTCTCTCTCTTGAGAAGAGTACAAATTACATTTTCAATTATTGCTTCAAGTAATATCTTCACAGTGTATGTCAGTGTACGGATGCCTAAATGAGAAGCCCCCTTAGCTATCAGAGGACGGGAATATGTTAATCTTTTAAACCCCTACGGGAAAATATGATCTTTCTGATCTGAGTAACAATGGTTCTCTAGTCAGATGGTCTGAGAACATATGGCTCACTAGTCTATTCCTGCTTCTAGATAGTGTAACATTTATACCGGGAAAAAAATAAAAAATCCTAAATTTCCATATAAAAAGCTACTGTAGGTGTTCTTTTAGCCTTTTTCTAGTATTTTCCCTTGGGCCCTTTTTGTGTTATATGCTTTTGCGCTACCGTCCAGGATGGATGGGTCCAACTAACTAGCGCCACTTCGGCGGCAAAATTTTTCCTAATCTGTAGATAGTATGAGTAATATGCGGCCCCTAAAATCAAGATAGCCCAAAAATGAATGCCCACTTTGGGAAACAAAGAAAAGCCCGATAAACAACGACTAAGAGAATCAACGTGAGCGACAAGAGGTCAAAGAAAAAAATGAATAAAGTTCTCATCAAACATAGTATATATAATAATTACGTAGTCTGGACATATGGTAAAACCCAAAACAGAAAAAAAGGAACGATCAAGAAACAAGTAGCCCATTGGAAAACCCATTTCGACCTTTTTTTTCCCCCGTGGCTTTATCAATCTGTCTGACAATAAAACCTATGAGCTGGAAAACTATTTAAAAGGTTTTCCCAAATTCTTTCTCTTTTATAACTACAAATTGTCGGAATTGTCATATCTCTTTTACAAGTTATGAAGTTTGGTGCGGGAGGGTGAACGAGGGAAACATTGTGGAATTGACTCACGGGTCGGAGGCTCGTCTCTGGAATGTAACCAGGATGGGCAGCACCTCCGGCAGGAGGGGCTTGAGAAAGTCTGTGGTGGAGCGGGTGCCCGTCGGGTTCCCACCTGCACCCCCTTTCCCTTTAGCAGAGGGTGGTTCAGCCCCCCTCCAACATACTGCTACCCATCACGGGGTCCTCACCATAAAAAAAAACATGGCAAATTTATTATTATAATTATTTTGAAAATTTAGTAAAGTGATTAACCAAAGCGTCACATGGGGCGAACTGAAGGCCAGGGGTTTTAACACCTTGGGTGTTGACATAACAAACTGACTCTTGAAAGAAACGTCAGTCTGCTACGTAAGATTACTAAAACACTAAGGAATGTGAGGGAGGGGGAAATACGTACAACGTGCGCCCCCCCAAACCCTCTCTAGACAAAAATAATTTAGAGGGAAAAGTATTAGGTTTAAAGGGGCTTCAACTAGAACATTAAAGTGCATGTCACCTGTAAACCCCTGGGGACCAAAAGATCCAAAAAATTAGATCGACCTTCCCCCTTTCCCCTGATCGAACCTGATTTCCCATTCCCTCAGGCACTGCATGACTTCCCCACAGGTTTAGAGCTCCTTACCCCCCCCAAAAAAGTAATTCCCCCTCCAGGAAGGAAGGGGGAAAATTTAAAAAGGATTTTTTTCATAACTCTGGCAGTGCAAAAATTTATATCTCAGGGGTTTTGGTTTTTCTTTGCTTTCGGGGTCAGTGGCCCCCGGGGACTGTTGTGGTGGGGGTTGCCAATTTGGGGGGCTTGAGCAGGTATCGGCTGGCTGACAAGAAACGACCCCTCTTGACTTCCTTACGCCTGGTGGGGAAGTGGCCCTGGGTTCCGTGTTCTGGCCTCCTCTGGACGGGCTGCTGCTCAGTGGTGAGGGCTCTATTTTTGATGGAGGCTGGACAACCAATTTTCCAGCTGCCGAAAAGTGGGGGCCCCCCGGCAGTAGGTTCCCAAATAATGCTCTTGCCGCAGTTCGGACATCGAGGTTCCGTTCTTCATCTCTCTTCAGTTTACTCAAGCAGTCCCGGTTGGGGGAGACCCGCCCGATGCCGCGGAACGGGTTCCGTAGCTTCATCCCCTTTTCTTTACTAAAAGCAGCCCCTGGTTGGGCGACACCTACTATAGATGCCGCATATTTCCAAACTGACATCGGCGCGGGTGGTTGTACCTCCGGCACCTGAATCACCTAAAAGATTCTGTTACGTCCTAACCCTTTTTTTCCCAACAACCGAGATCCAGTTGGCGGGGAGAGGATTTATGGATCAAGACCAGCCTCGTGGTACATTACCGTCTTTCTTGGTTCGGAGCCGTTCAATTTTCAAGATGTTTCTGTTACTATGGTTGCATCGAGAGGTATGTCTGTGGATGCGATTAGTACGCCTTTTGTTACCAGCTCTATGGATTTTAGCCCTTTAAAAACAAGTGGTGATTCGAGGTCCTTACCTTCTGGTTCCTCAAAGGACCTGTTTCGGGAGTGAAATAAAAACCCCCTTTAAGGGGGCACTGATATATTCAGGCTATTTTCTTCTCTAGGTGAATTATACAAAAAAGGAATGTCTTGGGGTTCTTTACATCACCTAATTTGTTAAATGCAGATGGCCACCGATATAAGGCAAGAAAAATTTCTTTCCTCTGGGACTTTGGCCCTACTACCGCCCCTCCCTCCAGTATTCTGGGGTGCATGAGTTTCTTCATCCATCCCTATCTCACGGCCCCTGTTTTCCCTTTCATCACTGTCCAAGAGTCCATGGGTGGTCTCACAGGTTCTTCGCCAAAAATACGCCCCACATTTCCTCCGGGCCATTGATCCTTTGGGACATCGAGACCTCTTCCTTTTGGAAAAAGCTATGTGCTTCCATGTGATCTCGTGACTGTCTCCCTACAGAGGTTAAAAGGCAGTATATAGGCAGAAGTGAGGTTCCTTCCCCCTCAAAACTGTTTTTTTAATTTTTAAAAGTGATCAAGGTCCCAGGCCCAAAACGTTTTCTAACATGTCCTAGTGTTTGCTCACGTGTGTAAAACCAAACGCTAAGTTTAGGAATAACTCGCCCAAGGGAAGGGAGGTTAAGCGGGTTTGATCCAAGGAAGCGAAAAAAAATCCTTTGATCAATGACCCATCACTGACTAAAAATTACTCCTCGGGGGGCGTGTGGTGCCTCACCTGAGGCTCGCTGGCCCAGTTCCACGTCTGCCCGGGGCCCGGCCCCCAGGGGCGTGGGGGCTGGAGGAAAACCAACTCCCGTACCCACCAGCCACAGGGACTTTGGGGGGGCGAGGAGACGGTGGGGTTTGCGAGTCAGGTGATGGGTCTCCAGGGTTGGTGGTGTTGGTGATGGTGGTGTTTGTGTAGGAGGAACGATGGGGGCACCTGGTCGGCTGGGCGGGTCACCACCACCACCTTGCTGTGCGTCCCCCACTACCACCCCGCTCGGCATAGCCCGACCGGGTCCCCCAGTTCAACCTCCTTAACCGTATCTCAAATTTGTTTGAAAAATCAAAACACGAAATTAAAACCCCCGGAATAACCTCCCCAAAAATTCAGTCAGATACTTGTGCAACATTTGGGAAAAGAGAAAGCTTACCAAAGGTTCTTCAGTCCCAAAACTGAGGGGAGAATGAGGAACAGCCCTAATCTTGGGGGATTAAACACATTGTATATAGGTGAGGGGTTCCTCATTCTCCTCATCTTTTACCGTTTCTCTCATCGGACTGAAAGCCCCTGGTGGCAGAGTTTCCTCAATAAAAAATTTCCAAATTTGCACAAGTGTCTCATTCTTCAAGAAGGAAAACTGCAGCAGGCTACCGGCCCATGGGGGCGGTATCTCCACCAAGCCAATGCCCCAACCTAGTCAGGTCAGGTCACACATTTAAAGGGAAAGGGGACGGCATACAAGGACAAGCTAGTCAGGTCTTAGCATGGATAAAGGGGACCCCATATAAAGTTCTTGTAACAATACCCGAACTATCTTAAAAAAATACTACGTAATGTATTAATATTGGTAGAATTCTCAGGAACCCCCAAGACGGACAAGGAAGTTTGTCTCCGGAGCTTTTTTAAGCCGTTAAAACTCCCGGAAGGGAAAATTTAAATAAATTTTTGTTGTGTCCTTTACTTAACATACTACGTAATGATCCTGTTTTTTTTAAATGGGGATGGGGGAAGGGCCTATTGGGGGAAGGGGGGGCTTAACCACTTAAGGGGAACGTGACTAGACCAGTCCCCGGAGAAAGTAACGTTTTCTGAAGAACAAAACATCCCCCTTCTAGACTTACTTTTATTAAAATAGTCGATATAAAATATGTCAAACCTCGAAAATACTAAAATTTGTTTGACGGAGTAATGTTTTTAATGTAGACCTTAACATTTTAAAAAGTGGTAAATGTCGCTTTTTTTAAAAAACAGGTAAAATAGTGTTGCAAAATGGGACTTTAGTAAATTTTTTGATTATCAATATGTCTTAGTCTCTGGCAAAGATTTGGGTTCTTTTTCAGAAGAGTTTCTACCCCTTTCTGGCAACCCTACTGGGTGTTCCCTGACCCCGTCAGTGCTACAACAGCTGTTGTTCTGTAAGGGTATTCCTCAAGCATCCTCCGTGAGTGAATGTGTTTTTTAAATTCTCCCCCTTTATGATTATTGCTAAAATTCATGATGGATGTTACACCTAAGAAGCTGAAATTGCGCTCTTGGGGAAAAATTATTTAAGTATCGATAGATCGAAAATCTGAACAGCCAAGTCAACTGTTGGGGGGATTCTGAAAGGGCGTGAAATTTATGTTGGGGACCTCGTCGGGAAGATGTGGAAGGAAAGCAAAAACCCACGATGACAAGGTTAATAAGAAATAAATAGTATGAAGGATATCAAAAACCCAAAAGATCTACAGAAAAATTTGGCTCTTTGAACTTGACAGAACTGCCAGAAACCCGGGAAAGAAAATTCCCTGACTGCTATAAAGAAAAAAGGCTCGGTGGGCCTCTATCAAAAGGGGATGGACGCGATGCGGAAAAGTTATTTTTCAGTGGCGCACTAAAGGTCTATATTAGTGGGGAGCAAAGGCAAACCTCTTGGGATTGGAAAATTCCAACGTAAAAACATCCACCTAAGATGTTTTGGGGTAGTTTTAATGTTAAAGGCCTGGGTCTTGTTTGTTGAGAGAAAGATGAGCAGCAAATACAAGACAATCCTAGCAACTCATTTGCTTCCCCTTGTGGATAGACTTTTTTATGGAGAAAGCATTTTCCGGGATCTTCCCTGCCCCTTCCAGAAAATGTTGACATTCTTCGAGAGAGTGAGCTAAAAGTTCAAAATGGCCTGGAAACTTCCCGCCTCAACCCTGAGAATCTAGAGCAAAAACCAAACGCGGGGGGGGGAAAAAAGGGCTGTTCAACTTTAAGCTAACTGATCTGTTATTAGGACCGGGTAACAGAAAAACTTGAAAATGTTAACACATTTCGGGAGTCTTGCCAAAGCTTTAAAAGTTATAAAAGCAAAAAAATGTCTCTCTTATTAAATCAATTATCTGTTATATCATTGCCTTATTTTTTTAAATAAATATTAATTTTCTAAATAAATGTCTTTTTTATCAGTGTCCCCTTTTATACCTTTATTACCTTTTAAGAGTTTCGAGTTTATAATATACACTATGTAAATAAAAAATCATACATACTTAAATTACCGGATAACCCCAGAAAGTCAAGGTGATTTATTTCCCTTGGGGTCCCTTTATCACTCGAATCTTGAAATGGGCCAATGGACTCCCGGGGCGGGCTCTCCCCCGCATCCATACTAGGCAGTACACAGTGACAGCCGATAGTGGCAAATGTCTTGGAATGAAGTGTTGGGGAAAAGGGAAAATAGGATGGCCCCAACAATGTTCTGCATTGACGGGTCAGTAACGTTGATTGGTGAGGGGGCAGGAAGACGCTTCATATAGGGGGACGGGGTTGGTTTTATTGTGAGTGGTTATTTATTTGTGTGGTGGGGTATTGATTTGTGTGGTGTATTGTTTTTGTTGGTGTATTGTTTTGTGTGTGGTGTATTGATTTGTGTGTGGTGTATTGTTTGTGTGTGGTGTATTGATTTTGTGTGGGGTATTGATTTTGTGTGGTGTATTGATTTGTGTGTGGTGTATTGATTTTGTGTGTGGTGTATTGATTTGTGTGTGTGGTGTTTGTTTGTGTGTGTGGTGTATTGATTTGTGTGTGGGTATTGATTTGTGTGTGTGGGGTATTGATTTGTGTGTGTGGTGTATTGATTTTGTGTGTGGGGGTATTGTTTTTGTGTGTTGTATTTATTTGTGTGTGGTATTGATTTGTGTGTGTGGTGTTTATTTGTGTGTGGTGTATTGTTTTTGTGTGGTGTATTGATTTGTTTGTGGTGTATTGATTTGTGTTGTGGTGTTTTGATTTGTGTGTGTGGTGTATTGATTTGTGTGTGGGTGTATTGATTTGTGTGTGGTGTATTGTTTTGTGTGTGGGTGTATTGTTTTGTGTGTGTGGTGTATTGATTTATGTGTGGTGTATTGATTTATGTGTGTGGTGTATTGTTTGTGTGTGGTTGTGCGTGTGCGCGCACCCTCACTATTCACGTTGGGGGGTCAGTCACAGCCCCTGGTCCCGCCTCTCTCTGGTCCCCAAATAGGTCCACTCTCCCCCTGCTCCAAGAGCTTTATGACCTCTTAAAGCTAGTATGGATCCTGCCTCCACTACATCATTTCCCAGTTTGATCCACTTCCTGACAATTTTACTGAAGAAATTTTTTCTAACATCTCTGCTCATCTGAGTCTTCAATTTTGGGTGTGACCCCTTGTTGTGTGCCCCATCTCTGAAACAGTCCCTATCCACCTTGCCAATTCCTCTCAGTATTTTTATATCTTATCATTTCCCCCTTTTCCTCCTGTCCTCCCTTGTCAGGTTGAGTTCCCTTTAACCCTCCTCTGGACAATCCTTAGCCCCGGGACTATCTTTTTGGGAAACCCTTTTGCACTTTCTCTAATTTCTTTACTGCTTGACCAGGTGGGTAGGTTATACTGGTGCTGCTCTCCCAAAATGGGGTTGACGTACACGGTATATAGCGTCTTAAATGATTCCTTCAGGTGTCAAAATGCTATTCTTGTTTCCGGCGCCCATATGCCGCAGGAGTTATTTTGGTTGATGTGTTTTGGGATTATCTACCCCCAAACCCTTTTCCTTGAGTGGGTTTTCAGTCTTTTACCCCCTAGTACCCGTCTGCGGCCTCTGACCTTCCCCTCTGATGACTTGGCACTGAGTGGTGTTAACCAAAAAGGGGTTATTTGGAGCCATTTGTCGGGCCAGGTTTGCAGCCTGTCCAGATCCCCTTTGAGTCCTACCTATCCCCGTCCCCGAATTTCTGCACCGCTTTCGTCTGCAAACAGGGACACCTCAGCAATGCAATGAGAGCGCGGGGTAATAATGACCCTCTTCCATCTTCCTCGGAGCAAAAATTCAATGGAGAAAAATCTCCTTAAAAAAAACCAAAAAAAAGGGAAAAGGGGGGTGTGGTTCACTCGGGCCAAGCTGATAAGCCGTGGTGGCCCACATCAGAGGAAGAGTAGTTGTGACGGCAGCAGTAAGGGGGGTTTGGCGGCGGGTGGGGAGAGGTTGTCGCGGCAGCAGTAAGGGAGGTGGTTGTGACGGCGGGTAAGGGAAGAGGTTGTGGCGGCAGCGTAAAAGTGGTTGTGGTGGCGTAAGGGAGGTGGTTGTGGCGGCTGGGAAGGGGTTGGTGACAGGGAGGAGTTGGGCGGCAGCAGCGGGGAGGGTGTTGTGACGGAAGAAACCCTCACACCATAACCCAGCAATCAATGTTCACTTCCTGCTCCGCTAAATCATTCCCACAATACACGTCCATCATCACTGTTCTCACTTACATCCATACCTGAAGCTCAGGTTGGTCTTTTACCTTGTTAAGGTCAATTGTCATTCACTTTTAATCTAACCTTATTCATCTGCTTTCTGAGAACTTGTATGATGTTGCATATTCACGAGGCGGAATAAGTTTTTGGCAATACTGGGCTATATTTTCCTGGAAGGGCCAGTGATCTAGCAAAGCTACAAGATACAAAAAAAACCCCCATGAATTAATGTTTGTCCCCGACAAACATTTTTAATAACTGAGGTAACTGTGACTGTGTTAACAACCTATTTGTTTCAATGACCTCATTTTCCATAGATCAGAGTGAAAATACAAAGAAATAGGTCAATGGTATTACGAGGTCTTGTCATAGCCCACTGCTCATCACAATGGGAACCCCCCCTTTTTAGACCCCAAAGACTGCCAAAAAACATCAATAGAGGCTCAATGCTAGTCTGGTCAGATGCTAGGGCGAAGTGAAGGGGTTTAAAAAAGTAAAAGCAAAATGTCTTACACAATGAAACTAAAAAGGCACTGGAAGATCCAGGCATCATATACAGGGGGCCCCCAGTTATGATTCGTCTAAATTCAGAAGAAACTTAAAAGGAAAACCAAGGTCTCCAGAGCAGCCAGATTTCTGTTCCTGCAACGCAGTGTGATAATAAGAGGGAATACCATTTTCATCTTAAAAAAATGCTTTCCCTCAAGTTGCTGGATAAACTTTTTGAAATGTAAAATTATGTTATCATTTCACCTCCCAAAATTCAAAAAACCACTTGCTTCTACCCTTTCCCAATTTAAAATGTTCATCGCCTCTCAAAACCTTCCCCCCTCTTTTAACCCTTCCTTAGATGCCCTCTACACCTTAAATTTTCCCTTTTTGCAATTAGTTTATGCACACTCTAATGCTTTAACATTTCTCAAACCCACACCATCCCTTCTTTAGCTTTTTGAATCACAATTTTTTATCCCACACCATCTAAATTTCTTCACTCCTTACCCTCAAAATATTCACACTACAAAACGGTCTCAAGACACATTTCTGACACCCTGCCCCTGGCCACAACAATTGACAGCATCACAACATAAAAGGGGGGCTAGCAACATTATCAAAAACAGATGGTTATAAATGACCACAATTTTTAAAGGGTGGCGTAAACCAGTGGAAGGCCTCGGGCAGATGACCAAAATTCAACGGCCATCAATAACAAGACCCGCGACTGTTTCCACGAAACTTTCCTAACCTAAAAAATTTTTCCCACTTTCTTTCCCTTTTTGTTTTTCTTTTAAAATTCATTCCCAGTTCCTGTTATCACCTCATTCACTTTATATACCTTGAGGGCCATCAAAAAATATAAACCTTTTTTGCGCACAAACCGCCCAGTACACACAACCCCCATATAAAAAAAGGGCTTCAGTCTTGAAATCTACCCTCTGACACTTCATCCTCGTATCTTAAAAAATTTTTTTTTTGCCATGCTCTCAAACAACATCCGTTTCTTTTATCCACTCCACCTTCCCCTCTAACACGGGGACCCCCTCCCCCCCCATCCCCCTTTTGTGTGTAGTACTCACTCACCTTTGTGGTTGCAGGGGGCGTCTCAGCTCCTGGCCCCCCCTCTTCACTGACCCATGGGTCCACTTTCTCCCTCCCAGGCTTTTCATACCCGTCTTAAAAACTATGTTTGGGTTTCCCGCCTCCACTATATCCTTGCTGTATTCCACTTCCTGCTCTCTTATGACGGAAAAATGCTTCCTAAAACCCTTTGCTCTCTGAGTCTTCATCTTAATTTGGGCCCTTTTTTACTTTTCCCCTCTCGGAAAATCCTGTTTCTTCCCCCTTGTCTATTCCCGCGTTTTGTATGTCGTTATCATTCTCCCCCAAACCCCCCTGTCCTCCAGTGTCGTCAGGCCGTTTCCCTTAGCCTTTCTTCGTGGACATTTCCTTAGCTCTGGAACTAACCTTGTTGCAAACCTTTGTATTTTTCTAATTTTTGCGTGTTGACCAGGTGTGGGTTCCCAAAACTGGTCTGCATACTCCAGTATGGGCCTGACGTACACTGCACATTTTAACCGATTTTTCTAAGGTATCGGAACGCTATTCTCAGGTTTGCCAGGCACCCATATGCTCGCGTTATCGGGTTTGATGTGTGCTTCAGATGTTTTTATACTCCCCCCAAGATCTTTCCCCTTTGACAGGTTTGCAGTCTTTGGCCACCTAGCCTTTTTGTCTGCGGTCTTTTCCCCCCGATCTTCATGACTGCATTTGGCGGGGTTAAATTCAAAGCCAGTTGCTGACCAGGTGTCCAGCCTCCCCAGGTCTCTTTGAAGCCCTGCCTGACCCCATCTGATTTAATTCTCATTAATTCCATCATCTCGAACGGGACACTTAGTCTACCCCTTCCATCATTCATTCACATGTACCAAAAATAGCACTGGTCCTGGTGCCCCCTGGGGATCGTCACAGGCGCCCACGGGATACCTTCACTCCACACTTTTTTTCCATTCAGGTATTCTCGATCTATTGCATGCCCTTCCTGTTATCCCTGCCTGATCCTCTAGCTTCTGCACTAATCTCTAGTAGGAACTGTTGGGAAGGGCCCCCTTGCAGTCAATAAAATGCAACAACCCACCCTCTCTGTGTCCTTCTTTCTTTGTCATAAAAACCCCGGGTTTTGACACAGGATTCCTTCCATGAAACCGTCTGGTTGTTGTTTTTAATCTTGTTTGTTCCGGGGGCTCCACCACTCTCCTCCGATAATCTTCTCCCTGACTTTGCATACTATACACGTCAGTGACACTGGTCTATGTTTAGTGCCTCTTTTCTGTCTCCTTTTTTAAAAAAGGGAACTACATTTGCCGTCTTCCATACCTCAGGTAGTTGCCATTTCAAGGGATGTGTTGAAATTGTGGTTGGCACACAGCGATCTGCTCCTCTGTAAGGGCCCCTGGGGAGATGTTGTCCCGGGCCCCTCACCTTTTATGTATCAGCTTCTTCCCCCCTCCTCAGTTTTGTTTTCATCAACACTTGTTGGGATATTCCTTGTTGGGGTCCCCCCCGTTCTGTCTTCCCAAATCCTTCCTGTCTCCCTGTAAATCTTTTAAATTTCTTGGGCTCTCATACCTCGTCGTTTCTTGTAGTTCCCCACCTCCTTTTCCCCCAGCCTGATCACCTGGTCTTTGACTGTTGTCTTTCCTAATGTGGCTTCCCGCAGTTTCGGTCAATTGACTTTCATGCTATGTCGTTTTTGTATTGTCCCGGGCCCCCCCCTTATCTGTGCTCTCCGACTAATCTCCCCATTTTCCTGGGGCCTTTGCCTTCTGCTTTTTCCCTTCTCTAGTGCACTTAGTTTTTTTCCCCACACCTTCAGGTGTAGGACTGCTTTTGGGCTTTCCATTATTTCTGTTGCCCTTGGGAAAAAACCTTTCCTCTGCCTCCTTGCATTTTTTTTATGTATTCCATCATTTCTTACTGACTTTCCTACCAATTCTCTTCCACTGAACCTCCTTTAGGAAGTTCCTCATACCTGTGTAGTCCCCCTTTTATAGTTTGACTTTTCCCATTCAACTCCTGTTTCTATCCACTTGTAACTCTACTATGTTTCAAAGCTCAAACCACGTGATTACTAGCCCCAAGGGGCCTCTCATATGTGACGTCCTAAATGTCTGAATCTCAGGGTGAACAGAGGTCCATTTGGTTATTCCCTCTCTGGTGGTGTCCGACATATTGATATGGGGTTTTTCCCCAGTACCACATCCATCATCTTGGCTCCCATGTTGGGGCCCCCCTGTGGCCCCATGTGTGTGTGTGTGGGGCATCCCCCTGTGATTCGGAGTTGAGTCCAGCTCCTGGCCTTGCCTCTTCCTGGTCCTATGGGTCCTCTTCCTGTTCCTGAGCTTTATCATATTTCTTCAAAAGCTATGTATGGATCCTGCCCCTACATCATTAACTATTCCACTTCCTGAAAACCCCTGACTGAAAATATTTCCAACATCCTGTGATTCATCAGTCTTAAACTTCAATTTGTGACCCCTTGTTGTGTTTTCTCTAAACATCCTTTTTCCACCTTTCAATTCCTCTTATTTTATATGTCATTGTCATACCCCCTTTTTTCCCCTGTCCTCTAGTGTGCACTTTCCCCTTAAACCCTCTTCTCGTAGGACATGCCCCTTAGCTCCCGGGGCTAATCTTTTGCAAACCTTTGCACTTTTTCTAATTTCCTTACTTTTGGTGAAGTGTGTAAAGTTTTACTCAATTTGGGGTTTCGGGGTCGATTCCCGCTCCTGGCCCCGCCACCCCGGTCGCTACTAGTCATCTTCCTGCTCCAGGGCTTTATCATACCTCTTCTTGGGTATTATGGATCCTGCCTCCCCTAATCACCCCCGACTATTCCACTTCCAAACTCTGATTGAAGAAATATTTCCCAACATCCCCGGATTCATCTGAGTTTCCCTTCCCAAATGTGACCCTTGTTGCTGTGTCCCCTCTTTTGCGTGCGTCGTGCGTGTGCATGTATTTTGTTTAAAACTGCCCCCAAAAAAGAAAAAAAAAGTGTTTTTTCTCTGGGGAAAAACAATAAATTTCCTTTCGTTGGTTGTCAACACAAACTCGGTAATGATTGACATGAATGCCCATCATCATCATGTGCAAGTTTTAGGTCTCACGTCAGAGCCTATCCTCTCCCCAGGTGCTCCATGGGTAAATCCGGGTGATATTATATTCTTTAGGTCAACAAAAAGCCATTAAATACCAAAAAACGCTACATGGCCCACTGTTTTATAACTTTTTACAGAGCCTTCCCATTTTAATTTAAAATGAGGCTATTGTTTTAAAAAATTCCCCTAATTTCTGGCAGAATAACAGCAAAAAGGTTTCTGATTAAATTTTCACTTTTTATCCTTCAAAAATACAATAGTTCATCATTTTACAGTAACAAAACATTTTTTTTAAAACCCAACATTTTTAAAGCAATAACAATTTTAGTTCAGTAAACTGGGAAAATTTAGAAAAGTTATATTTTCCTCAAAATCAAATGTTTATGCTTGGAAAGACATAAATATTATAAGGAATGGATAAGTAAGGTAATTCAATGTGTAAATTACTGTTCCAACAGGCTACTTGTATGCACACAGTATCAGAAATATTACAGAAATAAATCTTAAAACTATTTCCATAATCTGTATTATTAACATGAAAAAAAGATTTTCAGTCAGTGGCCCCCGAAATAAAAGCCTGGTTTGGCAAAAGCTCCCTTCCCCGGGGGGGCCTGGGTTCCCCCCAGGGGCAGAACATTGGGTGCCCTTTCCCTGTTTCTATGTTCCCCATCAGTAAAAGGGGTCCGGGGTGTTAGTCGACTGGGGGAGTGCATCCGGGACACTGACCTAATCTGCCCGAAATGCTCACTTCGGGGTTTTTCTAAAAGTAATATGTCACTGATGTCAGCTAGGCCTTATCCTTTTACATGTACTTTATAAATAAAGATATTATTATTATTATTATTATTATTATTATTATTATTATTATTATGTAAGTTTATTATTGAAATGTTTTTGTAAGTGTAGTTTTGGGGGTCTGAAATGGACTAATCTAATTTACATTTTTCCCTTATGGGAATAAATTTTTGTAACAGCACTTAACAGCATTCGGGAAAACGAAAATGTTGTTTTCCCGGGGTCCACTGTACATGTAATGAATTTAAAATTTCCCTGGGGGTTACAATAGACACAATGGGGTTAAGTAATAAACGGAAAAGTAATATAATTCCATTTCTGAAGTTGATTTTTTTTTCCCAAATGTTTCAGCATTTTGTAATTGTTCCAAGTTTAAATAAATATTTATTTTCTATATAGTAATATAGTAAAATAGTAATATAGTAATATAGTAATAGTAATATAGTAATATAGTAGGTTGTTTAAAACGGTGGAGTGTCATTTTACCAAGGTCAAACCGTTTGAATGAAACTTGGATTCCAGTATGTTACATACAGTATTTAATTTTTTTTGCACACTGGGCATAATATTAATCAAAGACAAAAGCTAAAATATAAAAACCGATCCCAAAATTTTTTCAAAAAAAAGGAAAAAAAAGGACCGGTCTTTTACGTTTCCTGAATCAGAATGCACTGACTTTAAAAAATTTAGCGGGAAAATATGGAAAGTCCTGTTTCAAAAGTGCTTTAAATGCCCCTGCACACCCAATCTCAATGACTTTTTGGGAAAGCGTTTTTACATCCTCCTGTGTGGCTGATAATGAAAACCCGGAAAACTTTTTTACATGAGCCCAGTTTGAAAACCACCAGGAATCAATTAGTTCAAACACCGGGGGTTCCACAGGGGTTTGTTTAATGTACATAAAATTTTTTTAGAACCATTTCCTAGGTGATCTCCTCACTTAACACGGAGTTCTGTTCCTAAGACCACATCTTAAAGAACATGCAATGAAAAAATTGGTATGAGTTTTGTCGACCATCTTTTATTGTTTTTGTACTTTCCCATTTTTTTCGGTATATTTTTGGGGTTTTACATAGTGTACTGTATTTGGGGAAAAAAAACAGAAGAGGAAATGCTTAATATACATTATTTAGGTATGAATACTGGTCAGAGCGCCCTCCAAGTCCCAAGGGGTGGAAACAAATGTGCAAGGAGGAGGGGTGTATATAGTTATTCATTGCGTTTTTTGCATTGCCCCTTTTTTAAATTTTTTTCCCGCACTCCCATGGGAATGGCATCTGGCACCATTTTTTTGTCGTGATTTGGCCTGTTAAGCATTTATGCTGTCCCCCTGTATTTGGGAATTTTTCCCAAAGTTTAAAACTTTTTAAAGTTGCTCGTATTTTTATAGAATATTTTTGTGTTTTAAATGGCATTTAAGGGTAGTTGTGAAAAAATTTAAGCCTCTTTTTTAAAGTCCCAAGTTAGAAATAATTGAAATTTGAGCAAAGGTATGTCTAGGCTGAGATAGTAGAAACCAGGTTTGGCTCCCAAAAAAATTAGACAATTGAGAACTCTAAGCAGAAAATGTTAAAGGAAAATTAAAAATGCTACACCAGTGAACACAAGTTATAAGAAAACGTGATGGCCTTATTGCTGACGTGGAAAAACTTTTACTGGTGTGGACTGAAGATCAAAAAAGTCAACATGCCTTTCCCCCTGAGCCCTCATCCCGGGCAAGGTCCCGGTTTTTAATTCTTTAAAGGGTGAGGGAAAAAAGGGTGAAATTTCAAAGGTACAGACTGGTTTATTAGTGTGAAAATGTGTCATCTCGTTTATCCTTTTTAAAAAAATATTTTCACCAAAGAAATAATTGTTTTTTTGTACTATTTGTAATCCCCCAATTTATTTTATATGCCTTCAATATCCTTATATAAGCAAAAATAATTATTATTTGGGTTTAAGTTATTAATTAGTTAAAACTTAGAAATGCTCTGTTAAAAAATGGGCTTTCAACATGTCTAGTGTCACCCCTTTCTGTATAAAAAAAAAAGTACTGAATTTAAAATTTTTACGTATCCAAAATAATTTTTTAATAAGTTTATTTAGGCACAGGTAAAGTAAGTACAATAATCATAAAAATGATCCCAATGAAATAAGTCACTTTTTCGCTTTTTTTTCTTAAATTACTCATTTTTTTATTTGATAATTTGAACTGTATTTGTGTATTTTTATCTAATAAACAAGTGAAAATTACCTAGGATAACAAAACCCAAAAACATTAGTACCAACAAATTTAATGATGTATTATCCTAATACTTTTTTCTGAGTTTATATAAAAATTTTTTCGTCAGTAAAATATATCAGACTTCGACTTGGACGACTTGGGAACATCGGCGGGACCCCCCAAATAAGTCACTTTGCTTTTTGGGTTTTCCCAGGGTTCTCTACACATATGCTGCTTTTATGATAAATTAAAACTATTTTTTAACCTTTAAAAATATTTTTTAAAATTTATGAAAGTTTCACCAACTACAAGAATCGTAACACCGGGGAAAAACCCCCAAAAACACCTCAAAAAAACCCTGGACCCCACCTTCGACGGTTCCCGACAATCCCCATCTTACCGACTCAATGTCTCCCTCCCTTTTTTAAGTGTCTGGAATTCCTATTGAACCTCAAACTCTGGGGGAGTCCCTCAATTTCCTGTTTATTTACATCCCTGACGGCCTGCAGCAGCCTCACCACCCCTCTCTCATTTCACTCATGAAAACCCCCTATAACACAAACCACTTATATGCTCCTTAAAATATAAATAAGTCAGTAAATATATAAATGTTTAGTTAGGTACAGATACACATAATACAATTATCATATAGTTTAAGTGTGTAAATTTTCTTGGGTAACCCCCCCAAAAGCCCGAAAAAATAAAATACCTCTCAATTAAAGTAAATAAGAGTATGGTAAAATAAGTACAAATATCATAAAGTTTAACATATTTAAAAAACTATTCCCCCAAAGGGGAAAAAGAAATTTTTAAAAATGTATGATAATTGTATTTTTTAATTGCCCAAAAAACATTTAAATTTCCCGGATAAAAAAAAAAAAAGTAAAGTTTTTGGGGATTAAATTTTCCTACATGGTAACTTGTGTAAAATTTCCCAGCCTATATAAAACTATGAAAAAAGTCAAATATCATTTTATAATTTTTAAAATAGGCAATAACCCTCCACACCCAAATATATAATAATAATAATAATAATAATAATAATAATAATAATAATAATAATAATAATAATATCTTTATTTACTAAATACATGTACATGATATACAGGCCTGCTGACATCGCATATTACTATATAGAAAGTCCCTTTAGTGGCATTTGGGGCAGATTAGGTCATTCCAGGATGCGACTCACACCAGTCATCCCCCAGGTACCCTTTTTTTGATGGGGCCCAGGCCCTCCCGCGAGACTTTAGCCACCAGACCACAATTTAATTTTTTTACAATTATTTTTGTGCCCGTGTGTAAAAATACCCCATAAATTTGCTGTTCAACACATGGGTTTGGTGGCAAAAAAATCCCCCCCGGTGAGGTTGGGTTGATTCTCCGGGGGGGTAAAACATTGGGGTGTTTCCTTATACCTGTTGTCCATGTTCACCCCTCAGTAAAAAGGGTCTTGGGGGTCAAAATTCTTTGGTGTGGGTCCTCCTGGGACAAAATTGACCCAATTTTCCCGAAAACTCAGCACAACAAGCGGTTTCAAGTTATATATGTCATTGATGTCAACCCTTTTATTTTCATTACTTTTGAAAATAAAAAAAATTTTTTATATTATTTACTTTCCCTTGGGGTTTTTATTTACAGAATTTCTAAAAGGATTTCATTTTAATTAAAGACAATACAAATAAAATACCATTAATATATCATTATACCATTAATATATCATTATAACATTAATATATCATTATAAATTAATATATCATTATAACATTAATATATCATAACATTTATATATCAGTTTCAAAGAAAATTAATTGTTTTGAATTAATGAATTATAATATGGAATTAATTTGGGAAAGGGGAATCAAAGACCAACCCAAAGGGTTTTTTTCACTTATAGCACCCACTGTAGAATTATTTCTTAGACAAAAGGAAATTTTAAAATTTTTTAACACTTATTTCCTCTTTTTTTTTTTCACAAAAGGATACAAATAAAACCCCGGAGATCAATGATTTCAGGCCGAACTAGAATAAATTATGCAAGAAAGATCACTAGTGCATGGTCGGCGGACAACTAGACGTTGAAAAAGGGCCCCGACGAGCTTTTTCAAGAGTTCTACGAAAAATTGAAGGAACTTTTTGGGAAAACCTTCTTTTTTAAAAGGGTCGGTCTCAGCTGTTGGAAAATTACTAATTTTACTAACCCTTTTCCCAAGGCATTCAAGCATAGGGTTTAGGAAAACTGGGAAAAAATTCCCCCTGGGCTCTTCACCCTCCCACAAAAGCCCCCAAAAAACTAGGGCCCCGGTTTAAAACCACGTTTCTTCCTACCACCTTCAGCAGACCTCAAATGGTTCAAACTTTTATTCTCCTCCTTTGTTCTGACCTCCCAAACTATTTTTTTAAAAATGATACCAAAAAACAAGGGGCCCCCTATGATGTGATCTTTCTTATGGGTTCAACCTGCTGCTGCAATTTTTTTAATGTGTATGTGTGTTAGTTACCATTTTTTCCCAGGGACTTCATTATACACTAGGCCTGTATGTGGTGGTGGGGGGGTGTGTGGTGGGGGTGGTGTGCGTGTGGGGTACTCACTAGGGGTGCAGGGGCGATTTTGGGTCCCCCCGGGGCCCCTTCACTGGCCGTGTGTGTGTGTGTGTGTGAACGTGCACACAGTAAGGGGGGAAAAAGGGAGTTTGGATAGAAAAAGGGGGGAGAGAGAAGAGGGAAAGGAAGGAGAGGGGAGGGGGGGAAAAATGGAAGGATGGGTAGAGGGAGGGGGGTATGGAGGGAATATATAAAAGGGTAATCCCCGGGCCCCCACACATACACCAACAGTCCCTCTCCTGCACCAGACCTGCACCAAACCCTTTCTATCTACACTCAAAAGTGGTACACCCGACACATACTCAGTATCTTCCTCATAACAGGAGTACACCTACACATCACTCAGTATCTCCCTCATAACAGGGTTACACCTTTCACATCACTCAGTATCTCCACTCATAACAGTGATTACACCTGTCAATCACTCAGTATCTCCACTCATAACATGATTCACCTGTAAAATCCTCAGTATCTTCCTCATAACAGGATTAAAACCCGACATCACTCGTATCTCCCTCATAAAATGATTACACCTGTACACATCACCAGTATCTCCCTCCTGTGATTACACCACACATCAAGTATCTCCACCTAACAGTGATTACACCTGTCACATCATCAGTATCCCCCATAACAGTGATTCACCTGGACACATCCTCAGTATCTCCACTCATAAATGAGTAACCCGTACACATCCTCAGATTCCACAAACAGTGATTACACCCCGTCCCCTTACTTAGTATCTTCACTCATAACAGTGATTACACCTGTACACACCAGTATCCCTCTCAGGTTCCCCGTACACATCACTCAGTATTTCCCCTCTAACAGTGATTACACCTTTCACATCACTCAGTATCTTCACTCTAACAGTGATTACACCTGCACATCACTCAATTTTCCCTCATAACAGTGATTACCTGTAAAATCCCCAGTATCTCCTCATAACAGTGATTACACCTGTACACATACTCAGTATCTCCACTCCTAACAGTGATTACCTTACACATCACTCAGTATCTTCCTCATAAAGTGATTACACCTGTAAAATCCTCAGTTTTCCCTCATAACAGTGATTACACCTGACACATCCTAGTATCTTACTCATAACAGTGATTACATCTGCACATCACTTCGTATTGGATATGTGATTATAGCGTCATTTCATTCGTTAACCATTACTGCAAACATGGAAGCAATTACAAAATATAAACAATACCCTGTGAGTTTACCCAGGAAGAGTTGTGGGCAAGGGTGAAGGAGGTTTTTGATTGTTAAAGGCTTGAAAAAGAAGGTATGGGGGAGCGTGTGATCAGAATGGTTAGGTTAGGTAAGTGTTTCCTGACGCGGGTCTTATTAATGCCCCGCAGCTGGGCTCTTGGTCATCTGCCCGGGCCCCCCTCTTCCCCGGTCCCCCTTTTAAAAAATTATGGTTATGATTAAAACCCATTGAATGATCGGGGGGAGACAAGGGGAAGGGATTTGCCATGCTGTTGGGGGTTTGTTAAGATAACATTTATGAACGACTTCAAAAAGCCGGTTAGCATAACTTAGTTTTGGAGACGGGGGTGTGAAAAAATGATGGTGAATATATTTCCCACTTTTGGTAACTTTAAATATAGGCTGGACGAGTTTTACATTGAATGGTATATAATATCGACAAGATGAAGGGGTAACAGATGTGTGCATCTTTTTGTAGACTTTTCCCCCTCGGGCTTTATCAATCTACAAGGATATAATGTGAAGTCAGAAAATATAAAAAGATAAGGAAATTTTTTTTGTATGTAGTTCCTGACTTCCTTTTTCCCGAATTTGTATTGAAAAGCCCGTAAATAAAAACCAAAAAAAATTTTAAATTTACACACGTGTCTAATTTCCAACTCTCCTGCATCATTACCCCCCGATCACATTATTTGTACAGAACGAGCGCAATATTTTCAAAAAATTTAAACCCAAATTATACCCCCTCTCAAAAAATTCTTATGTTGTTGTGATGAATGGTTCAGGAACCCGAAAGTTAATAAATTAGACACATGTGCAACATTGGGTATCTTTATTGTTTAGATTTTTAGACGTTTCGCCACACAGTGGCTTCTATCAATAAAAAGCAGAATTGTGAAGAGGAGGAGTTTCAGGTAATCACCCCCCTGGATTCTATGTAATCAGTTCTAATTTGATAAAAATCAGCTGCTGTATTCTTATCAAAATTTATGGTCTGATTACATAAAATTTCCCTTCTGATCTTTGTAGGGGACTGATAAAGCCACTGTGTGGCGAAATATTACCAAAAAAGATCCCCAAGTGTTCATTTTTTATTGACAGCCCAAAAAGGTACAATACCGTGACAGGAACAATACAAAAATAACTTGTACAGAGAAAAATTTAGAGTAGCGGGTTATTTGTGTTTTCATTGACATTCTTGCTGTAGCTCAGGGGCTTCACCCGTTGGTACCACCATATTAAAAAAAATTTCCAAAAGGGTTAACAAAGTTAGCACCGGCGAGGTTTGGGAAAGGGCTTAAAATAAATGGTTTAGAAAACAAGTTTTTTAGACACAAACAAAACCTTTGGGGATTTTTGGAAAATTTTCCACAAGTGGCTTTATCAGTCTACAAAAGTAGGGAAAAAGAGGAGGAGTTTTAGGACAGCCCTGGCCCGGGTCGATGTTTAGCCACAACTTGTTGGAAGGGAAACGGCCTGAGAGGCTATATGTTAAACAGGGGGTGCAGCAAGGAGGCAGGTCATAGTGGATCAACCACTAGTCGAAAAGCCCTTTTAAAGGTTTTAAAATTTAAAATCCTTTGACAAGAACCCGGGGTTCTGTTCAAAGGGGTTTAATATTTTCCACCTTCCCCGGGCTTATTTAAAAAGGGTTAAACCCCAACTTGGGGGCCCCCGCCTCCTCTGCTGCATCTCCCCCGCCCCAAGCCCTCTCCCTTTAACGGCTGGGCCCCGCTCCGGGAGGGGCTGGGCCCCCTCCCCTCTCCTCCCCCCTTGTGGTGGGTGAAACCCTGTGCCGTTTCACAATAAAAAATACCCAATTTTCTATGTCTAAAACAACAGGACAAGTTGGAGACTGAGACCCAAAAGGTCTCGCTGTGTCAAGCTGACTGGACAAAAAGGTCTCGGTTTTCAGCTGACAAAACACAAGGTCTCGCTGTAAACCCGTGAGACAAAAGGGTCTCGCTGTGTCAAGCTGACTGAGACACAAAAGGTCTCCCTGTAACTGCTGAACACAAAAGGTCTCGCTTTCAAGCTGACTGGACACAAAAGGTCTCGCTGTGTCAAGCGACTAGACACACAAGGTCTGTGTGTCAAGCTGGACACAAAGGGTCTCACTTTTCAAGCTGCTAGACCCCAAAGCTCGCTGTTCAAGCTGTTTTTAAACTCGTCAATAAATGCCGGATACAAAATTATCACCGCTTTCTTTTAAAAAATTTGGCACCAATCTTCCTCGATATATTCAGTGGGTTTTTGAAAATTGTGTTTTTTAAATCCGTAAAAAAATGGTTTTAAAAAACGGCAATTCGATGTGAAAAAAGATATACAATACATTTAAAAAAAAATTACTGATACAAAGTTGTATTGTTGAAGGCCCGATCTTACTCACAATTTTCCCAAAAATTATAATTTACATTCAGTACCTGTACTTATTTAAGTTGAATCCAAGATTCGTGTCAGTGAACGATGTGTTGGCTTCCTTTCTGTGGAAAAAATTTTTGAAAAAAAATGCGAGCGGGGCGAAAAAGCGGAAAAATAACCAGGGGGGGGTGAGTGATGTTGGGGTTTTCCTGTTGAAATCAACACATCAGGGCTTAAATTGCGGGCCGTTTCGAAGAAATCTTCCTGGATTGGCTCCATTTCTGCAAAGCAAGCTCCTGATGATTTTTTGACCCAAACACAAAAGGCCCTGGCATCTTCAACCCCCCTGTGTTTTTTGCATTTTAAATTTATGTTCTATAAATCTGAAAACATAAAAGAGACCTTCAGTCAAAAGCAACTTTAGTTTCGAACTGAAATTCCACAGGAGGTGTTGCTACCACCATGACTCTTCCACCCAGATATCTGTACAATAAAAGTTTGTTGGCAAACTTTTATTCTGCCCTTTGTTTTCAAATCTCTCTCAATCATTGCATTTTCAAATTATGTTTGGGTTAACAGACTACTGCCTTTGGTGGATTTTGGCCAATAATTTTAGTTTGAATTGTACGGTTTAAGTTTTACATTTGATATATTGTTGTGTTGTGGAAATAGAAAAAACAACCAGACCAAACATAACCCATCTAACTCAGCCTACTGAACCAAAAAAATCTACTTTGTGTTTGTTTTGTTTAATATCTTTATTATCACCCCCTACCCATCCTTGGGGGGTAGTCAAAGGTTACAGAGGTACATAATGGGTCCCGGGACTGGGCCCCAAAGTTATGATAGCTGAACTATTCAAAGGTAATGAACTCCAGGTGATCTGGTCACAATTGGGACTTTACAAAGGTTTTCAGTCCATCTATCATCATTCTATCATGCAGGAGGAGCCACATGTCTATGGTCATCCCAAAAAAATAACGGCTCTTGGGTGTCACTGCCCCCCCTCCGGCTGGGTTACAAAAATCTTTTGGGAGGTTAAATCACCACCACCAGATGTAGACCAAAAAATTCTTTGACAGATGGACTATTGTCCCCCCCGTCATTATGTCTGGGGTGCGATAAAATTAACAATTTAGAGACAAATCACCAGAAATGGCAAAGTATTTTATCCCGGTATATTACCAAACCATTCGGACAAATACCCTGACTTTTCATGTAAAAAAAGCATTCCCCGTGTGTGTGTGTGTGTGTTATTTTTGTATTTGTGCGTGTGTCTGTGCGTCCCCCTCGTTTTAGTGTAGTAGTTATAAAGTATTTTTTCATTAAAAATGCATCATGTTTGGCCTTAAGACTGAACACCTTTATTAAACCATGGTAGGAACTTTGAATGGTGAAACAAACTCTTAGAACCATCAAAAAAACGGATGGTGGGGGAATTTGAAGGTGGTAATGGTGTTGGTGGTAAGGGGGGGTAATGGTTTTGGGTTAATGGTGTTGGTGGTAATGGTGTTTGGTAATGGTGTTGGTGGTAATGGTGTTGGTGGGTAATGGTGTTGGTGGTAATGGTGTTGCAGTTTTTTTTTGGAACAATATAAAACCTTCATGAAAAACCCTTTTAATACAGTGAATCCTCAGGGGGAAATTTGGGAGTCATGAACTACACCTTTAAAGCTGGTGAAAGGGGTGTTGATGCTGAAGGGCTCTTGATTTGAAAATCAGGCTACTTTCCCCCTTTCCCTTTTATCAAATCAATTCACCATATCCCCATTGTAAGACTCCTGCAGTGTAACACTTCATGAAAATAATGAAAAAATTTGCTTTAAGGCAAACGAACACTGCGTTAATATTTATATTTCATTTAAAAAAATATTTCACATTTCGTTTCAGTGGTAATGGTGCGTGTATCACTGACGGTGCTTTCGGTGGTTTTTATAAAATGTTTTGGACGCCAACCCACTGATAAGATGAGTCCTTATGGTCCACCATTCCTAGAGTGGACCGCTGTCCCGGCCTGCGATGTTTGCTACGGTGGTCAAACCCGACAGGCACACGGGGTGGATGGGGAAATTGAACTTGTGACCCTTGGTTTCTGACCAGGGCTCGAATAAGGAAGTAAGTTTATTCATATACACAAATACAGTTACATAGATTATTAAACATAGCAGCATATGTTGAAAACCCCCCAGGAAACCCAAAAATCAGTGACTTATTTCCATTGGGGTCCATTTAATACCTTAATATTATACACTGTGGAATACATTATATGTTATTATACTATAAAGGATATATACTAGGAATAAGGTAAAAGAGTTATTTACATTTACATGTATGTTAAAAAATAAAAATCATTCTCCCCTTTCTGTCGCTCATTCATTAGGTCCTTTGGCTCTCTTCTTGGACGGTGATGTTATGACTGGCTTTGACATGTGCAGGCAGTCTTCCTTCCTTTATTGCTGTACAATAAAAGGTGTTTGAACCTGGCCACTGACTGTGGGAATCAAATTTGGCTCTCTCCCTGTACTATGACTGTGGTTCCCAGCCTTGACAAAATTGGCAAAAGATATTCTGGACACTGTGAGCAATTTTATAAACTTGATTCAACATAAGTTGTTTCCCTCTGTCTTCAATATTCAGCATATCCAATTTTTGAATTCATCCTGGGCCCACATGTTCTCTTGGGCCCAGGTCCCGGGTGAATCTTACCATTTTTTTCTGGGTGATTTGGACTTATCTTTCAGTTTTTTTTCAAGGCAAAAGTACCATGAAGAGCAAGCGTAGTCCATGTGACTGTATAAGGGCTAGACATAGTGTCCTGGGGCCTCAGTGGTAGACACTGTGCTTGTCTGTGAGGGAAATTCAGTCTTTCGCTTTCTTTTCACACTGTTCCCTATCAATTCTCCTGACATGCATGGGTCAAAGGGGGTTCCCAGTATTTTTCAGGATATTTGTTGTCTACTAACCATTTGCTGCAGGACTCCGTTCCAGTGTTAAAATAATAATAATAATCTTTTTTTCTAAAGCCTATAAGACCATAGCTGACTAGTGACATTCTATATAGAAAGTGCCCTTTTATGCAATATTTGGGAAATTTTTAATTTTAACATCATGTGTAACTTTTTGAAGATATTATATTAAGTAGTTTAGTAGTATATTAATTTAAAAATTAAAATATTCTTAATTAACGACCATGCTGTTGAAATTATGAATTCGAGCTAATGTTAATAACTCATAATTTCCAGCCGAAATAAATGCCCACATTATAATTGGTAAAATTTGCCTCACAGCTCCTATTATCGTTGTTTAAATTGTTGGTAAATGCAATAAAGATATATTATTTCCCCTATTTGGGAGGCAAAAGTTGGAAAGGGGATGATAACTTCAATTCTTTGGATTAAATTTCTTAACATTTTATATCTCCAAGTCACTCTGTATTTTTATGGTACACTGATGTTTGCTGGGGTCCAGGAGGAGTCGCTGCTGCAGTGTGCCAACAGGATCAAGGACGGGGGGGGATGAACCTGGAGTGGAGTGTCACTGCCCCCTTTTTTGACACCAGCCGGAAATTTAAACTCGGGGGTGTTTCCCACTCCCCGCCTCGAAGCCCTGGTCAGCACCTGCTTCTTGTAGCCGTGTCTATGGAACATTCTTATACAGTATTTCCCCACCCCTCAACTATATTCTTCCTTCCTTTTCTCTCTTCAAGCCCTCAGCTGTACGTCCTTACCATTCCCCCTCCCCCCATCATTTATGAATCTTCTTACATTATTCCCCTTTTCCCCCAAACAAATAAATCGTCCTCTATCTCCATTCCAATCACTCCCCATTTATGCCATCGCCCAAGTCTCTTTCTCACTATTCCTTCCTCCCTATTTTCACTATCGCTTTTTTATCCCTAATCGTGTTTTGCCTCAACCCATCATCCAAGTTCAAATCCCCCCCCTACGAGGCTTCATCCTCCCAGTACCTCTTTTTCTTCGCCATGCTAACCCTTTTCCCCCCCGATTTTTTTTTCTAAAAACTTCAGGTAAATATAGGTGTTGATGTTATATATCTCTGATTATTGTATATTCAGGATCTGATTATTGTATATTCATGTCTCGGGTTATTATAATTTATGTCTCGGATTATATTTTTATATTTCTCGTTGGGGCAAAAATGATAAAATCTAACAAATAAATGTGTTTTATAAAGGTGTTTGATTCATAAACCCACATGGAAATAATGGATTACAATGTGATTTCTCCTTTTTTTGTTGCACACATAGCATACAATGTTTTGATTTTTGAGAAGGGGGTAGATTTTTTTTTATTAAGAATGCGAGCCTA
>WNWK01023353.1:0-31209 GCA_009830355.1 Cherax destructor
AGGCAGGTGAAAATATTCACCTGTTGGTGTGATTGTGACTATTTGAGTACTATTTCAGTACCTAATATTAGTGTTAGAACAAAGATTGGCTATGAAATCACAAGAACTATTGTAAATTGTAATTATCAGAACATAAAAATTATATAAATTAAAATAAAAACTAGAAAAAAAAGTATATCGGCAATACTTCTGCAAGCGGCAGGACTTGATGTTGCCGTCATGTGAGCATCCAGCACCAAATTGGCGGGCTTATATCTCGGTAAGTACTGGCCCTAAATTTTTTTTTTAGCCTATCCTGTTTATAAAAATGCACTCTTCATTTATAAAAAAAAAACTGATTTTTTTTTTACAAAATATTCGGAGCAGTACGCAGGTGAACGTAGATCTACGTGTGGACAGTTTAAGGGTTAATCACTGAAGAAGGCACCTTCTTCCCTCTCTCTTCCTCCTCCTCTGAAGCAATTTCCTCAGCTGTTCTCTGTTGCTGTTCCAGATGAAGGTCTTGAAGCTCTTCAGTGGTTAGCTCTTCACTGTGGTCCTCCCCAACTCTTCCACATCCTAGCCACTCACATCCAACCCCATGGAATTCCCCAATGCCACAGTAGATTTCTCAACAGGCGTATGGTCGACAGGGTCAGCCCCAAACCCTTCAAAATCCTTCTGGAGGACACATTCTTGCCACAATTTTCTACAAGCAGAGTTCATCGTCCTAGAAGTCACTCCCTGCCAAGCCTTATCTATAAGAGTTATGCAATTGAGGATATTGAAGTGATCCCTCCAGAACTATCTTAGGGTCAATTCAGTGTCTGAGGTTATGTCAAAGCACCTTTGAAACATTGCTTTGGTGTACAGTTTTTTGAAGTTTGAAATGATCTGCTGGTGCATGGGCTGGATGAGAGGAGTGGTATTAGGGGGCAAGAACTTCACTTCTGTCGTGTTTCTCACCTTTTTTACCAAAGGGCTGGCACTAGGAGCTTTCTCTGGGCCCATGGTGGCTTATTTAGCAGTCACACACAATAAACAAGCGCAAAAAACAATGGATTATTACGAAATGTTTTGTATGACCTTGCAGGCTAATGTTCACTTGCCGCAAAACAATGCCACACTGACTCAGAATGCGTGTGTGGGTGGCTTTATGTGCGCGCGGCCACTCGGATGTGTTCCATACGACCGACAAAATCAGAGGAAAGTAATGAAAACAGAGCATATATTTTGATGAAAAAATCGGCAATAACCGAAAATCATGAAAACAGAGCCTAACAAAAACAGAGGGTCCACTGTATACAGTGGACCCTCCAGTTGCTCCAAACTCAAACAATTATGTAAGCGTATTTTTGTAAGTTATTTTGTAAGTGTATTTTTGGGGATCCAAAAGGACTAATCTAATTTACATTATTCCTTATGGGAACAAATTCGTTTGGTAACAGCACTTGAACAGCATTCTGGAACGAATTAATTACAAAAACCGGGGGTCCACTGTATATATTTGCACACTTACTGAGGTTTTAATACTTGGTGCTGCGTCCTTTACACTTAATCACATTCCTCAGATGTGTAGGAATACTCACACACAAATTCTCGAGGGTTTGCGGAGGTACATTATTCCATGCCTCATGTAGAGCAGCCTCCAGCTGTGGGATAGAACTGATATCCTTGCCCAGTAAACTTCATTTCACTATTGACCAGAGGTTCTCAATGGGGTTTAGGTCTGGGGAATTGCCTGGCTAGTCATTAAGGAACCTCACTTCACAGTCCTTAAGCCACTGAACTACAGATTTGGTGGTATGACACGGTGCACCGTCCTGCATAAAAACCATAGCCCCACACTTGTCAAACACCTCAGGTAAATTGTCACACAATAACTCCAGGTAATTATACTGGTTCATATACAGTGGACCCCCGGTGTTTGTACTGCTCCAAACTCGAACAATTATGTAAGTGTATTTTTGTAAGTGTATTTTTGGGGGTCTAAAAGGACTAATCTGATTTACATTATTCCTTATAGGAACAAATTCATTTGGTAATGGCACTTGAACAGCATTCTGGAACGAATTAATTACGAACACCGGGGGTCCACTGTACTGGTTTTTGGGAAGCACAATGAGTTCATCAACACTCTCAGCACTGAAACACCCCCAAACCATGAGCAAGTCTGGGTGTTTGGTGGTCCCACAGATGTACCATGGGTCTAGCAGGTCACCACCTCTGGGCTGGTACACATGTCCCCCACGGTTACAGGTGACGATGAAGGTTGCTTCATCACTCCAAAGTACTTCAGACCACTGTTTTGGATTCCAGTGAAGATATTTTTTGCATAATCCAGCCTACGTTTCTTCTGTGGCTTGGAGAGGATTGGTTTCTTAACCTGGCGGTGACTACTGTAGCCCAGTTCTGACACACTGTCTGTTAACAGTTCTTACAGACACCTCTGAGAGATGATGTGGGTTCTTTTCTTTAAATTCTCTAGCAATTATCTTAAGTGTACTTTCTAACTGCTTCTTTAACACAGTCAAGGTACGAACAGATGTCTTCTTTGAGGGACCAGGCCGAGGTTTGACAGACGATAACTTGACACCGCCACTAGCCTTGAAATGCTGCACCCAGTTCCTCGCTGAATGCTCATACTCACCAACATTCTCTACTATTTCTTTCGTCTGGTGCCCAGCTTTGTGAAGCACTACAATTTGAGCTATAGTTTCAGGTGTTAAAGACTTCTTTTTACCCATAGTCAAACATGTATAGCCCCAAAACCAAAAGGAACACCGGACAAAAGATGAGGCGGATGAGAGACAAAAGTGCAACACTTCCTGCCTCCAAATTTGGCACGATTGGCCTGAGATGGGTTTTAACCCATATAAAGGCGTGAAGTTGATGGAAATTGAACCGCTTACGGCAACATCGCCAACTGCCTGTCACGCGGTAATCTTATATTTTCTTTTTTTCTACTTTTTTTTCTTTTATTTTTCAACATTTTATTTTTTTCAAGTAGCTGGGGAACCTCTACTTACAAGCTTAATCCGTTCTGTGACCTTGCTCATATCCACTCACTGACCCTCACTGCCTTGAGTCACAAAGATGTATCATATGACCACTCACTAACCCTCACTGCCTTCCACAACACACATCCCTTCCCCCCCACCCCACCAACCATATGGAAATAAGTCACTGTCTGACTTTTTTGGGTTATCCTAGGATGATGGTCATCTGGGTAATCCTTCCTTCCTTCCTTCCTTCCTTCCTTCCTTTCTTCCTACCTACCTACCTACCTACCTACCTACCTACCTACCTACCTGCCTGTCTGCCTTCCTTCCTTCCTTCCTTCCTTCCTTCCTTCCTACCTACCTACCTTCCCTCCTTCCTTACTTCTTCCTTCCTTCCTTCTTCCTTCCTTCCTTCTTCCTTCCTCTCATCTCTTCCTTTCTTCCTTCCTCTCATCTCTTCCTTTCTTCCTTCCTCTCATCTCTTCCTTTCTTCCTCCCTTCCTTCCTTCCTTTCTTCATTTCTTCCTTCCTTCCTACCTTCGTTCCTTCCTTCCTTCTGATTTCCTGAGCATTGCTTTCGGTCACAAACTCCTCAAAACCATGAAATTCATCTTCACTGACACTTCCATCTGTGTTTGAACTGTTACTTGGGAACAAAAGAGTCCCAATTAGCTGAGGAGTGAGGAGCTTCTTAGTGCTAGACATGGTGAACAAGGCGTATTATAATGGCGTTCTCACAATGCACTACTGGGTCCCCGATTTTTTTCCTACTGCGCACACTGACCACGCAGACCCATTCTCTCACATCTAGGCCTACCAGCCTTTTTCCCGCTTGAGTTTGAGGGCCCTAGAATTTATGCGTACTAGTACGTCACCAACTCTGGCACGTAAGATATACTAGTACGTCAAAAACCCTGAAAGGGTTAAGTATGGTGCATGCAATGACAAAACTAATCTTTAACATAAAATTATGAGTGCAAACCCTCTATTGAAGGGACTAATTGGTGGGGATGGGGGGCAGGTAACCAGTTGTTGCTGCTGCTGCTGTGATTGCTGCTGCTGCTGTGACTGTTGCTGCTTCTGTGACTGCTTCTGCTGCTGTGACTGCTACTGCTGATGTGACTGCTGCTGCTGTGACTGCTGCTGCTTCTGTGACTGCTGCTGCTGTGACTGCTGCTGCTTCTGTGACTGCTACTGCTGATGTGACTGCTGCTGCTGTGACTGCTGCTGCTTCTGTGACTGCTGCTGCTGTGACTGCTGCTGCTGCTGCTGCTGTGAATGCTGATGCTGTTGTGACTGTTGCTGCTGCTGTGACTGCTACTGCTGTTGTAACTGCTGCTGTTTTTTGACTGTTGCTGCTGCTGTGACTGCTACTATGACTGCTGTTGCTGTTGCGACTGTTGCTGCTGTTGTGACTTGTTACTGCTGTGACTGCTGTTGCTACAGCTATGACTGCTGCTGTTGCTGTGACTACTGCTGTGACTTTCTGTTGCTGATATGACTGCTGCTGCAGCTGCTGTTTCTGTGACTGTTGATGCTATTGTGACTGCTGCTTCTGTGACTGTTGCTGCTGTGACTACTGCTAAAACTTGCAGCTGCTGCTTCTGTGACTGTTGATGCTATTGTGACTTCTGCTGCTGCTGCTGTGACTTGCTGCTGCTGCTATGACTGTTCTGCTGCTGTGACTGTTGTTGTGGTGACTTCTGCTGTTGTGATTGTTACTGCTGTTGCTGTGATTACTGCTGCTATTTCTGATGTGATTGTTGCTGCAGTGACTTGCTGCTGCTGTGACTGTTGATGCCGCTTTGACTGTTGCTGCTGCTGTGATTCCTGCTGTTGTGACTGCTGCTGCTGTGACTGTTGCTGTTTATTATGAACACAAGTGCTAGTATAATAACTTGTTGCACCTGGTCATAACTGTGTCAGCATACTAAGCACTCAGTAGGACAGAACAGTGGCAAGTCAAATAAGGGTATATTTTTTTTACCCGTGTATTCTTTCAACAATATACAGTAGACTGTCATTTAACACGATAGTTACGTTCCTGAAAAACGTCGTGTTAGGTAAAATCGTGTTAGATGAACTGAAGAACTTATGGGAAAAATAGGGTTACGTTCCTGGGAGTCCCCAAAAAGCCAAACAACTTCTTTTTAGGCCAACAGATCTTACAAAAATAAAAGTGCATATGTAATTATAGTTCATTGTCGTGATATATTACTGCTTAAGACTACAAATTCAATAGAAATAAAAGTATTTCTTACCCTAAATTGTGGGTAATGGTGTTTGTGGATGATTGCGAAGAGAATGGATATGCATGGTGTGGCTCTACTGGGCTGAGGTGGATGGTTGTTGGTTGTCAGCAGAAGTGGATGGTAGAGGTTCTGGTACTAAAGTCGATGGTTGTATTGGAGTGTGCATAAATGCTGTAATAGATCTCTGGGCTCTTTTACCCTGTAGTACATTATGCAGCTGATGGTAAGGCATCATCAGCTGGTCTAGACCCAGTTTCAAAGCACTGCTTCTAGATTTGTTATTGTATAATTATACTATTACTATCAATAAATAAAATCTACCCATATTTATTCCAGGATAATACAGTGGACCCCCGGTTAATGGCCATAATTCGTTCCAGAATGATGTTCAAGTGCTGTTACCGAACAAATTTATTAACTTAAGGAATAATGTAAATTAGAGTAGTCTTTTTGGACCCCCAAACATACACTTACAAAAGCACTTAAAAAAATACACTTACATAAATGTTAGTGTTTGGAGCCGGCCGTTAACCGGGGGTCCACTGTATTAGGAATAACATAAATAATGTAGAAGCATGATAAAGATGCATAAATTAATAAAAACTGACATATAGAGAGGTATTGAAGGGTGGGCGGGGCTATGAGAGAGGAAGAAGGTGCGAGCAGTGTCTCAGTTACTCATGGACCACCATGGCGTGAGGACATGTTAGCTCACGGCACTATAAAGTATTGTAAAATAATACTATTACTATCAGTAAAGGTTATGTACCTATCATATTTATTCCAGAATAATATTAGGTATAGCATAAATAATGTAGAAGCATGATAAAGATGCTCAAATTAATCAAAACTTATATAGAGGTATTGAAGGGTAGGCGGGGCTATGAGAGAGGGAGAAGGCTCAAGCAGTCTCTCTCAGCGTCAGTTACTCATGGACCACCATGGCGTGTGGAGGTGTGAACTCACCGCACTATAAAATATTGTATAATAATACTTATTACTATCAATAAGTTATCTACCAATCGTATTTATTCCAGAATAATACAGTGGACCCCCGAGTTTCGTAAAAACTTCACTCCTGAAGTCTGCTCAAGTACCATTACTGAACGAATTTACTCCCTTAAGGAAAAATTTCACGTAGGTTAGTCTATTTCAGACCCCCAAAAATACACTTCCACAAGAACTTACAAAATTATACTTACATAATTGCACGATTTCCGGGGTATTCGTTAACCGAGGGTCCACTGTATTAGGTATAATATAAATAATGTAGCACCATAATAAAAAGGCCCAAATTCTGTCAGTAAGTCAGTCAAGTCATTCAGTAAGTCAGTCAAGTCATTCAGTAAGTCAGTCAAGTCATTCAGTAAGTCAGTCAAGTCATTCAGTAAGTCAGTCAAGTCATTCAGTAAGTCAGTCAAGTCATTCAGTAAGTCAATCAGTAAGTCAGCCAAGTCACTCAGTAAGCCAGTCAAGCCATTCAGTAAGTAAGTCAAGCCATTCAGTAAGTCAGTCAAGCCATTTAGTAAGTCAGTCAAGTCATTCAGTAAGTCAGTCAAGTCATTCAGTAAGTCAGTCAAGTCATTCAGTAAGTCACTCAGTAAGTCAGTCAAGCCATTCAGTAAGTCAGTCAAGCCATTCAGTAAGTCAAGTCAAGTCATTCAGTAAGTCAGTTAAGCCATTCAGTAAGTCAGTCAAGCCATTCAGTAAATCAGTCAAGCCATTCAGTAAATCAGTCAAGCCATTCAGTAAGTCAGTCAAGCCATTCAGTAAGTCAGTCAAGCCATTCAGTAAGTCAGTCAAGCCATTCAGTAAGTCTTGATTTTCTTCGTAATTCCTAGACTTGAACGCTTAAACCTTTTCTTGTCACTTGCAGGAACACTTGTATGCTTACTGGGTGCCATGATTGCTTAGCAGTTTTATCAAAATGCGATGAAAATAAGAAAATGTATGTAAATAAACACAGCAAGCTTCCCGAGTATTGTCGTCCTACACGCGTATGAACCAAACTGGAGGGTGGTGTGGGTGGCTGATGGTGGCAGGGGATAGTAGTAGGTCTCCCCCACTAACTCAATGGTGTAACCCACCTCGGGCAACCGCGCACTCAAAAATTTTTCCCCTCCTGCAAACCGTGTAAAGTTAATTTTACATAGTGTTAGATAAAAATGTGCCGCAATTCTTCAATCGTGCAATACCCAAATCGTGCCACATAAACTCATGCTAAATGACGGTGTACTGTATATAGCAGCAGGATTGCAGATGAGCAAGGAGGCTTTAGAAAGGGTAGGGGAATATGTAGATCAAGTGTTTACATTGAAACATATGTGTGAACAGTATTTTGGATAAATAATAATAATAATAATAATATCTTTATTTACTACAAGTACATGTACAAGGTATACAGGCCTAGCTGACATCAATGACACAATATTGTATAGAAAACCGCTTGTTATGCAGAGCATTTCGTGGCAAATTAGGTCAGTTTTGTCCCAGGATGCGACTCACACCAGTCGACTAACACCCAGGTACCTATTATTACTGATGGGTGAACATGGACAACCAGTGTAAGGAAACATGCCCAATGTTTCCACGCCTTTACCAGGAATCAAACCCGGACCCCTCACCATGTGAAGCGAGAGCTTTTGCCACCAGGCCACGGGGCACCTTAATAAAGATAGGGAAGTTTTCATTGCATTTATGGATTTAGAATGGGCATATGATAGGGTGGATAGGGAAGCAATGTGGCAGATGTTGCAAGTGTATGGAAAGGGTAGTAAGTTACTAAATACTGTAAAGAGTTTTTATGAGGATAGTGAGGCTCAGGTTAGAGTGTATAGGAGAGAGGGAGATTACTTCCCAGTATAAGTAGGTCTTAGACAGGGATGTGAAATGTCACCATGGTTGTTTAACCCTTAAACTGTCCAAACGTAGATCTATGTTTACGCGCGTAGCGCTCCAACCTTGATTTTCTCCATAAGAAAGCATGTAAAAAAACGTAGATTTTCGTTCGGAGCGCTACGCGAGCAAACGTAGATCTATGTTTGGATAGTTTAAGGGTTAACATATTTATAAATGGGGTTGTAAAAGAAATAAATGCTAGGGTGTTGGGGAGAGGGGTGGGATTAAATTTTGGGGAATCATATACAAAATGGGAGTTGACACAGTTACTTTTTGCTGATGATACTGTAGTTTTTGGAGATTCTAAAGAAAAGTTGCAAAGATTAGTGGATGAGTTTGGGAGGGTGTGTAAAGGTAGAAAGTTGAAAGTGAACATAGATAAGAGTAAGATGATGAGGGTATCAAACGATTTAGATAAAGAAAAAGGGATATCACATGGGATATCACATTGGAGAGATGGAGTATGGAGAAAGTGAATGTGTTCAGATATTTTGGAGTTGACTTGTCAGTGGATAGGTTTATGAAGGATGAGGTTAACCATAGATTTGATGAAGGAAAAAAGGTGAGTGGTGCATTGAAGTATCTGTGGAGGCAAAAAACATTATCCATGGAGGCTAAGAAGAGAATGTATGAGAATATAGTGGTACCAACACTCTTGTATGGGTGTGAAGCATGAGTTGTAAATGCTGCAGTGAGGAGGTGTGGAGTTACTAAAAGTATTATCCAGAGGGCTGCGGAGGGATTTGTTGAGGTGGTTTGGACATTCAGAGAGGACTGAATGAAATAGAATGACTTGGAGAGCATATAAATCTGTAGTAGAAGGAAGGCAGGGTAGGGGTCAGCCTAGGAAAGGTTTGGAGGGAGGGGGTTAAGGAGGTTTTGTGTGCTAGGGGCCTAGACTTCCAGCATGTTAGATAGGAGTGAGTTGAGACAAATGGCTTTTATGACTTGACATGCTGTTGGAGTGTGAGCAAAGTAACATTTATGGAGGGATTCAGAGAAACCAGCAAGCCAGACTTGAGTCCTGGAGGTGGGAAGTACAGTGCCTGTCCTCTGAAGGAGGGGTGTTGATGTTGCAGTTTTATATCTGTAGTGTAGGCATGCCTCTGGCAAGACAGTAATGGAGTGAATGATGATGAAAGTGCTTCTTCTTTTTTGGGTCATGCTACCTTAGTGGGAAACAGACAATGTGTTAAAAAAAAAATATTAATTTATTCTTGTTATGAGCAGTAGTGCCATCAATGTAGCTGACTACTCTGCTGCATTAGGCATTTGTCCATGTCTGGTAATCCACTGCATCATTTGAGTGTAGCAATCAACCATGTCCACTGCACTGGGAATTTCAATTCTACGGATTTTCATCTAACCCTTTAACTGTGTCCGATGTACTAGTGTGCACCATTTTTGTACCCACAAATCTACCGCCTTTGGGTCTTCTATTCATACATTTGAAAAAATCTAAGCCCAGCAGGGTGCATACAGTGTATCATGTAAACAAAGGAACCAGGAGCTGTTGTTCCATCACCAGCCTCACTACCAGCAAATAGGGTGTGCAAGTGGCTCAGAGATGACTTTACTCAGTGCAGATTTATTATAATTTCAGGATACTGACAGTGGAAATCAGCCACAAAACAAGCTAGGTATATAACCCAGATAACCCAGTAAAGTCCTTAGCGACGTACTCATTTACCGACGACTCAGACTTATGATAGGCTCTCTGACCAGTATGCATTCCTAAATATTCATTTCCTCTATTCTGTTTATTACAATATACACTACACTACTGTATAAACATTTAAAAATATGTATACCAGAAATGTTATAAATGGTGTAAAAGTGACATAAAACAATACCAAAGATGGTTGACACAAATCCACTACCATTATAGTATGCTCCTCACTTAGCAACAGAGTTCTGTTCCTAAGACCACGTTGGTAAACGAATTTGTCACTAAATGAGGAGCATACTATAATGGTAGTGAGTTTGTGGCGACATTGCAGACCTGGAGAGTGTACAAAGAACTTTCACAGCACACATAAGTACAATAAAGCACCTAAATTTCTGTGTGAACGGTTGAAGGTCCTTGATCTGTATTCCCAGGAATGCAGGCGAGAGAGATACATGATAATATACACTTGGAAGGTCCTGGAGGGACTGGTACCAAACCTGCACACGAAAATCACTCCCTATGAAAGCAAAAGACTCGGCAGGAGATGCAACATTCCCCGGATGAAAAGTAGAGGAGCCACGATTACACTGAGAGCCAACACCATAAGTTTCTGGGGCCCAAGACTGTTCAACTGCCTCCCAGCATACATTAGGGGGATTACCAATAGACCCCTGGCTGTCTTCAAGAAGGCACTGGACAGGCACCTAAAGTCAGTATCTGACCAACTGGGCTGTGGTTCGTACGTCAGTTTGCATGCAGCCGGTAGTAACAGCCTGGTTGATCAGACCCTGATCCACCATGAGGCCTGGTCTCAGAACTGGCCGCTGGGGCGTTGACCCCGAAACCCTCTCCAGGTAAACTCCAGGTAACCATCTTTGATATTGTTTTAATGTCACCTTTGCACCATTTATAACATTTCTGGTATTCAGTGGTGTATCTTGGTATACGTTCGCTTTGGAATAAATCCAACTTCGTATATGTCCTGTTTGGACGTGAAAATTTTTGCTTGGTATACGACCTTTGTTTGGAATACAACTCATGTGTTAGAACTTGTATGGGTCAGAATGAGTCACGACACCGTATAAAAAGTTATTTAGAGGAGAAAAACCTGCCTCATAATGGACAATGCTCCAGCTCACCCTCCAAGCTTGCAGGACTGTGTGCTGCCAGAGTTTGACTTCATCGCTGTAAAGTTTCTCCCCCCTAACACGACTCCTCTCATTCAGCCCATGGATCAGCAGGTCATCAGTAATTTCAAGAAACTCTACACTAAAGCACTATTCCAGAGGTGCTTTGAAGTGACCTCTGACACAGAGTTGCCCATTGCATAACTCTCATTGACAAAGCCTGACAGGAAGTTTCATACAGAACAATGAACTCTGCTTGGAGGAATTTGTGGCCAGAAGCAGTGGCTGAAAGGGACTGAGGGATTTGAGGCTGTGTCTATAGTGGAGGATATTGTCTCTCTGGGCAGGTCCATGGGTCTGGATGTGAGTGATGGTGATATGGAGGAGTTAGTGGAGGGGCAGAGAGAAGAGCTGACCACTGAGGAGCTGCAGGAACTTGAGAAGGAGGAGCACAAGACTAAGATGGATGCACTCTCTTCAGGATCAGAAGAGGAGATAGAGGAAGCTCCTACTTCATTAATCAAGGAAATCTTTGCCAAATAGATGGACGTCAAAAATTTTGCAGAGAAGTACCACCCCAACAAAGTCCAAACAAGCTGTAATAGCATTGTCTGAAATGACCAGACAATGTCACATTTCCACAACATCCTGAGGAGAAGGCAGAAGCAAAGTTCTTTGGACAGATTTTTAGTAAAAGTCAAACCTGGTGAGCTTCAACCAGGTCCAAATAGGGAAAAGAGACAGAAAAGAAAAGGAGACTCTCCTTCCAAACAATAACATTTCCTCCTCCTCCCTTCTCAGCATTATCCTAGTATGCACTCAACTCTTTTCAGAAAAGTAAAGTGAGGTTAAATTTGCATTTATTTCATCAAATTCTTTTGTATTTATGTACGAATTTTAGTATTAATCAGTGTTTAAATTACATATTTTAGTATTAAGCAGTGTTTAAATTATTTTATACAGCCCCATCAATGTATAATATGCCAATAACAATAGGAATTTTTTTTCATGGATTAATCGTTTTCCGTATATTTCTTATGGGAAAATTCGCTTGGTATACGTCCTGTTTGGTATAAGTCCAAGGTCCTGGAATGGATTAATGATATATACCGAGGTACCACAGTATTTTTAAATGTTTATACAGTAGTGTACTGTAGTACAGTGGTCCCCCGAGTATCGTAAAAACTTCACTCCAGAAGCCTGCTCAAGTGCCATTACCGAACGAATTTACTTCCTTAAGGAAAAATGTCACGTATGTTAGTCTATTTCAGACCCCCAAAAATACACTTCCACAAGCACTTACAATATTATACTTACATAATTGTACGATTTCCAGGGTGTACGTAACTCGGGGGATTACTGTATATTGTAATAAACAGAATAGAGGAAATCAGCTCTAATATACAGTGGACCCCGGTGTTCGTCCATTTTTCATAACAGAATGCTGTTCAAGTGCCATTACCAACCGAATTTATTCCCTTAAGAAATAATGTAAAGTAGACTAGTCCTTTTAGACCCCCAAAACTACACTTACAAAAGCATTTAAAAAAATACACTTACATAAAAGGGAGTGTTTTGAGCAGGACGAACACCGGGGGTCCACTGTACAGTCATCCCTCGGTTTACGATTGTCCCAGTTTTCGCCGATTTTGGTTTTCGCTGATTTTTTTCGGGGAAAATTTGTCTCAGTTTTCGCCGATTGTCTTAGTTTTCGCCGACTGTATGGGACCTGTCCACCAGTGCCGCGCACATACAAAGGCCGTAGACCTGCCACCCACACCCCCCCAGCACCTCCCACGCACATTGTCACGCAGTCTAGCATTGTTTATGCTTGAGGGAACATCACCCCAGGAGTTCATACAAAACATTTATTAACAATTCATTGTTTTTGGCCCTTGATTATTGTGTGTGACTACTAAATAAGCTACCATGGGCCCAAAGAAAGCTCCTAGTGCCAGTCCTTTGGTAAAGAAAGTGAGAAACACGATGGAGTTTAAGAGTGTAGCAGGCATGCATGGAGTGTAGCATGTATGCAGGGAGTGTAGCATGTATGCAGGGAGTGTAGCATGTATGCAGGGAGTGTAGCATGTATGCAGGGAGTGTAGCAGGTATGCAGGGAGTGTAGCATGTATGCAGGGAGTGTAGCATGTATGCAGGGAGTGTAGCATGTATGCAGGGAGTGTAGCAGGTATGCAGGGAGTGTAGCATGTATGCAGGGAGTGTAGCAGGTATGCAGGGAGTGAAGCATGTATGCAGGAAGTGTAGCATGTATGCAGGGAGTGTAGCATGTATGCAGGGAGTGTGGCATGTATGCAGGGAGTGTAGCAGGTATGCAGGGAGTGTAGCAGGTATGCAGGGAGTGTAACATGTATGCAGGGAGTGTAGCAGGTATGCAGGGAGTGTAGCATGTATGCAGGGAGTGTAGCAGGTATGCAGGGAGTGTAGCAGGTATGCAGGAGTGTATCATGTATGCAGGGAGTGTAGCAGGTATGCAGGGAGTGTAGCAGGTATGCAGGGAGTGTAACATGTATGCAGGGAGTGTAGCATGAATGCAGGGAGTGTAGCATGTATGCAGGGAGTATAGCATGTATGCAGGGAATGTAGCATGTATGCAGGGAGTGTAGCATGTATGCAGGGAGTGTAGCATGTATGCAGGGAGTGTAGCGTGTATGCAGGGAGTGTAGCATGTATGCAGGAGTGTATCATGTATGCAGGGAGTGTAGCATGTATGCAGGGAGTGTAGCGTGTATGCAGGGAGTGTAGCATGTATGCAGGGAGTGTAGCATATATGCAGGGAGTGTAGCATGTATGCAGGGAGTGTAGCAGGTATGCAGGGAGTGTAACATGTATGCAGGGAGTGTAGCATGAATGCAGGGAGTGTAGCATGTATGCAGGGAGTGTAGCATGTATGCTGGGAATGTAGCATGTATGCAGGGAGTGTAGCATGTATGCAGGGAGTGTAGCATGTATGCAGGGAGTGTAGCATGTATGCAGGAGTGTAGCATGTATGCAGGGAGTGTAGCATGTATGCAGGAGTGTAGCATGTATGCAGGGAGTGTAGCATGTATTCAGGGAGTGTAGCATGTATGCAGGGAGTGTAGCATGTATGCAGGGAGTGTGGCATGTATGCAGGGAGTGTAGCAGGTATGCAGGGAGTGTAGCAGGTATGCAGGGAGTGTAGCATGTATGCAGGGAGTGTAGCAGGTATGCAGGGAGTGTAGCAGGTATGCATGGAGTGTAACATGAATGCAGGGAGTGTAGCATGAATGCAGGGAGTGTAGCATGTATGCAGAGAGTGTAGCATGTATGCAGGGAGTGTAGCATGTATGCAGGGAGTGTAGCATGTATGCAGGGAGTGTAGCAGGTATGCAGGGAGTGTAGCAGGTATGCAGGGAGTGTAGCATGTATGCAGGAAGTGTAGCATGTATGCAGGGAATGTAGCATGTATGCAGGGAGTGTAGCAGGTATGCAGGAGTGTAGCAGGTATGCAGGGAGTGTAGCATGTATGCAGGGAGTGTAGCAGGTATGCAGGGAGTGTAGCAGGTATGCACGGTGTAACATGTATGCAGGGAGTGTAGCATGAATGCAGGGAGTGTAGCATGTATGCAGGGAGTATAGCATGTATGCAGGGAATGTAGCATGTATGCAGGAGTGTAGCATGTATGCAGGGAGTGTAGCATGTATGCAGGGAGTGTAGCATGTATGCAGGGAGTGTAGCATGTATGCAGGGAGTGTAGCATGTATGCAGGAGTGTAGCATGTATGCAGGGAGTGTAGCATGTATGCAGGGAGTGTAGTATGTATGCAGGGAGTGTAGCATGTATGCAGGGAGTGTAGCATGTATGCGAGAGTGTGGCATGTATGCAGGGAGTGAGCAGGTATGCAGGAGTGTAGCAGGCATGCAGGGAGTGTAGCAGGTATGCAGGGAGTGTAGCATGTATGCAGGGAGTGTAGCAGGTATGCAGGGAGTGTAACATGTATGCAGGGAGTGTAGCATGAATGCAGGGAGTGTAGCATGTATGCAGGAGTGTAGCATGTATGCAGGGAGTGTAGCATGTATGCAGGGAGTGTAGCAGGTATGCAGGGAGTGTAGCACGTATGCAGGGAGTGTAGCAGGCATGCAGGGAAGTGACCCCAGATAAGGACTTGGTACCTAAATTCCTTATGGAAGGGGATTCCCCTTCTAAAAAATAGGGTCTCTTCCCTCTCCACTCCTCCCTCTCTTCCATCCAGCAACATCAGTCTTCAATAAAGGTAAGTGCCACATAGAGTTCATTCATTTCTGCATGTAAATCTATCTTTAAGGCCCCCCAAAAAAAAAATTTCCAAACTTCTGGAATTCTGGAATGGATTAATTGAATTTCCATTATTTCTTATGGGGAAAATGGTTTTGGTTTTCGCCGATTTTGGTTTTAGCCGATCCATCTGGAACGGATTAAAACCGAAAACCGAGGGATGACTGTACAGTGGTACCCCGGATTTCGTTGAGAATTCATTCCAGAATGCTGTTCAAGTGCAGTTACCGAACGAATTTGTTCCCATAAGGACGAATGTAAATTAGATTAGTCCGTTTCAGACCCCCAAAAATACACTTTCAAAAGCACTTACAAAAATATACTAACATAATTGTTCGAGTTGGGAGCTGTACGAAATCCGGGGTACCACTGTACAGTGGACCCTCAGTTAACGAAATTAATCCGTTCCTGGAACTATTACTTAATCTGAATCAAACCATACCACGGGTGGGGTTCGAACCCGCGGTCACAGAGTCTCAAAACTCCAGAGCGTCGCGTAAGCCACTGGGCCAGCTAGCTTCAATAAGATTCATCCAACTAGGTTTGTTTGCAATCGTGTCATTACGATTTCGTGAGTCACTTAATCTGAATCTTTCATAATCCGAACCCTTATTTCCCATAAGAAATAATGTAAATACAATTAATCCGTTCCACAAAAAAATATTCACAATAAATTTGTAGGTAGTAGGTTGGTAGACAGCAACCACCCAGGGAGGTACTACCGTCCTGCCAGGTGACTGTGAAACAGAAACCTGAAACTATTTTACATAATGGTAGGATTGCTGGTGTCTTTTTTCTGTCTCCATGGGGAAGTGGAAAAGAATCTTTCCTCCATAAGCCATGCGTGTCGTATGAGGCGACTAAAATCCTGGGAACAATGGGCTCGTAACCCCTTCTCCTGTACACATTTACTAAAAAAAGAGAAGAGAAACTTTATAAAACTGGGTTGTTTGAATGTGCGTGGATGTAGTGCGGATGATAAGAAAGAGATGATTGCTGATGTTATGAATGAAAAGAAGTTGGATGTCCTGGCCCTAAGCGAAACAAAGCTGAAGGGGATAGGCGAGTTTCAGTGGGGAGAAATAAATGGGATTAAGTCAGGAGTATTTGAGAGATACACACAACCCACATATAAGAGAGGAGCTTACGACGTTTCGCCGACTTGGACCATTTACAAAGTCACACTTTGTAAATGACTTGTGACTTTGTAAATGGTCCAAGTCGGGCCGAAACGTCGTCGTAAGCTCCTCTCTTTTTATATGTGCGGGTTGTGTGTGTATTGTTCCAGTCACAGTATTGTGCCTTTTTTTGTTATTTATCTGAGAGAGTTAGAGCTAAGGAAGGGGTAGCAATAATGTTGAAGGATCAGTTATAGAAGGAGAAGAGGGAATATAAATGTGTAAATTCAAGGATTATGTGGATTAAAATAAGGGTTGGATGCAAAATGTGGGTCATAATAAGCGTGTATGCACCTGGAGAAGAGAGGAGTGTAGAGGAGAGAGAGACATTTTGGGAGATGTTAAGCGAATGCATAGGAACTTTTGAACCAAGTGAGAGAGTAATTGTGGTAGGGGACCTAAATGCTAAAGTAGGAGAAACATGTAGAGAGGGTGTGGTAGATAAGTTTGGGGTGCCAGGTGTAAATGATAATGGGAGCCCTTTGATTGAACTTTGTATAGAAAGGGGTTTAGTTATAGGTAATACATATTTTAAGAAGAAGAGGATAAATAAGTATACAAGATATGATGTAGGGCGTAAAGACAGTAGTTTGTTGGACTACATATTGGTAGATAAAAGACTGTTGAGTAGACTTCAGGATGTACATGTTTATAGAGGGGCCACAGATATATCACATCACTTTTTAGTTATAGCTACAGTGGGAGTAAAAGGTAGATGGGATACAAGGAAAATAGAAGCAGTAAGTAAGAGAGAGGTGAAGGTTTATAAACTAAAAGAGGAAGCAGTTAGGGTAAGATATAAACAACTATTGGAGGATAGATGGGCTAGTGAGAGTGTAGGAAATGGGGTCGAAGATGTATGGGGTAGATTTAAAAATGTAGTGTTAGAGTGTTCAGCAGAAGTTTGTGGTTACAGGCGAGTGGGTGCGGGAGGGAAGAAGAGCGATTCGTGGAATGATGATGTAAAGAGAGAAGTAAGGGAGAAAAAGTTAGCATATGAGAGGTTTTTACAAAGTAGAAGTGAAACAACTAGGGAAGAGTATACGGAGAGAAAAAGTGAGGTTAAGAGAGTGTTGAAGCAATGTAAAAAGAGAGCAAATGAGAGAGTGGGTGAGATGTTATCAACAAATTTTTTTGAAAATAAGAAAAAGTTTTGGAGTGAGATTAATAAGTTGAGGAAGCCTAGGGATCAAATGGATTTAACAGTTAAAAATAGGAGAGGAGAGTTATTAAATGGAGAGTTATTAAATGGAGAGTTAGAGGTATCAGGAAGATGGAGGGAATATTTTGAGGAGTTGTTAAATGTTGATGAAGACAGGGAAGCTGTGATTTCGTGTATATTGCAAGGAGGAATAACATCTTGTAGGAGTGTGGAAGAGCCAGTTGTGAGTGTGGGGGAAGTTCGTGAGGCAGTGGGTAGAATGAAAGGGGGTAAGGCAGCTGGGATTGATGGGATAAAGATAGAAATGTTAAAAGCAGGTGGGGATATAGTTTTGGAGTGGTTGGTGCTATTGTTTAATAAATGTATGGAAGAGGGTAAGGTACCTAGGGATTGGCAGAGAGCGTGTATTGTTCCTTTGTATAAAGGCAAAGGGGACAAAAGAGAGTGCAAAAATTATAGGGGAATAAGTCTGTTGAGTGTACCTGGTAAAGTGTATGGTAGAGTTATTATTGAAAGAATTAAGAGTAAGACAGAAAGCAGGATAGCAGATGAACAAGTAGGCTTTAGAAAAGGTAGGGGGTGTGTAGACCAAGTGTTTACAGTGAAACATATAGGTGAACAGTATTTGGATAAGGGTAAAGATGTTTTTGTGGCATTTATGGATTTGGAAAAGGCGTATGATAGGGTAGATAGGGGGGCAATGTGGCAGATGTTGCAGGTGTATGGAATAGGAGGAAGGTTACTGAAAGCAGTAAAGAGTTTTTATGAGGATAGTGAGGCTCAGGTTAGAGTGTGTAGGAGGGAAGGGGACTATTTCCCAGTAAAAGTGGGCCTTAGACAAGGATGTGTGATGTCACCGTGGTTGTTCAATATATTTATAGATGGGGTTGTAAGAGAAGTGAATGCGAGGGTCTTGGCAAGAGGTGTTGGGCTAAAAGATAAAGAAGCAAATACAAAGTGGGAGTTGTCACAGTTGCTTTTTGCTGATGACACTGTGCTTTTGGGAGATTCTGAAGAGAAGTTGCAGAGGTTGGTAGATGAATTTGGTAGGGTGTGTAAAAGAAGAAAATTGAAGGTGAATATAGGAAAGAGTAAGGTGATGAGGATAACAAAAAGATTAGGTGACGAAAGATTGGATATCAGATTGGAGGGAGAGAGTATGGAGGAGGTGAATGTATTCAGATATTTGGGAGTGGACATGTGAGCAAATGGGTCTTTGAAGGATGAGGTGAATCATAGAATTGATGAGGGGAAAAGGGTGAGTGGAGCACTTCGGAGTCTGTGGAGACAAAGAACTTTGTCCATGGAAGTAAAGGGGAAATGTATGAGAGTATAGTTATACCAACACTCTTATATGGGTGTGAAGCATGGGTGATGAATGTTGCAACGAGGAGAAGGCTTTAGGCAGTTGAGATGTCATGTCTGAGGTCAATGTGTGGTGTGAATATAATGCAGAGAATTCGGAGTTTGGAAATTAGGAGGAGGTGCGGGATTACCAAAACTATTATCCAGAGAGCTAAGGAGGGGTTGTTGAGGTTGTTCGGACATGTAGAGAGAATGACTTCGAGAGTGTATAAATCTGTAGTGGAGGGAAGGCGGGGTAGGGGTCGGCCTAGGAAAGGCTGGAGGGAGGGGGTAAAGGAGGTTTTGTGTGCGAGGGGCTTGGACTTCCAGCAAGCATGTGTGAGCGTATTTGATAGGAGTGAATGGAGACAAATGTTTTTTTAATACTTGACGTGCTGTTGGAGTGTGAGCAAAGTAACATTTATGAAGGGATTCAGGGAAACCGGCAGGCCGGACTTGAGTCCTAGAGATGGGAAGTACAGTGTCTGGACTCTGAAGGAGGGGTGTTAATGTTGCAGTTTTATAACTGTAGTGTAAAGCACCCTTCTGGCAAGACAGTGATGGAGTGAATGATGATGAAAGTTTTTCTTTTTCGGGCCACCCTGCCTTGGTGGGAATCGGCCGATGTGTTAATAAAAAAAAATATATATAATATAAATAACATTTACTTACCTTTATTGAAGAGACTTGCAGGCTTCTGGAAGATAGGGATGATGACAGGGGCAGGGTGTTAGTGGTTGGAAGGGGAATCCACCTCCAAAAGGACTTCAGGTAACAAGTCCCTCTCTGGGGTTACTTTCCTTCTTGGTCTTTTAATCCCTCTAGGACCAGCTTGAGAGTCACTAGACCCCTGCCTGGTGAAGTAACTGTCCACCGTCCTCTGTTTCTGGCGACTCTTTAATACTTTCCTGAAGTGCAACATGGCTCTGTCACTGAAGTGGTTGCACAGAAGTCTCATTTCAGCTTGCTCAGGGTGGTGTCTTTCAATAAATGTCTGCAACTCATTCCACTTTGTACACATCTCCTTAACCCTTTCGGGGTTATTGTCATACAAGTACATTTTACGCACTGTGGTTATTGACGTACTAGTACGCCTAAATTCTAGCGCCCTCAAATCAAGCAGAAACAGGCTGTTAGGCCTAGATGTGATAGAATGGGTCTGTGCGGTCAGTGTGCGCAGTATAAAAAAATTCCTGCACCACACAGTGCATAATGAGGAAAAAAAAACTCTGACCGTGTTTTTGGTTTAAAACAGCGACTTTGCAGTCTATTTTCGTATGGTATTTATTGTTGTATTCTCGTTTTCTTGGTCTCATTTGATAGAATGGAAGATATATTACAGAAATAGAGATGATTTCGATTGGTTTGACAATAACAAGTACCTTGAAATTGAGCTCAAAGTAGCGAAAATGTTCGATTTTTGACGATGTTCAAGAGTAAACAAATCACACCATGCGTCCAATACACATCAACTGGCGAGTCTAATATTCATGCACAAGTGCTCTGATATTATTTATACCATTTTTACAGTGATGCAGTTGTATACATAACAGTAAATCTTCTATTTTTTTTGTGAGAATAAAAATTCAAAATGGAAAGCAAAAGTAATGTAAGAGGGGCCTGGAGACGTGACTAATGAACAGAGAAGATATTATGGACCCTATTTTGAAATTGGCATCGTTTGAAATTTGTGTGAAATTGGCCAAATTGCCATTTTCTGACCACTACTTTGGGTAGTTGAAATTGGTAAATAGGTAGTTTCTTGTACTCAATCGATAGAAGAAATGGAGTTCTAGCGAAATAGCTGTAATTTTAGTAAGCTGAAACATTGGAATGTGCCGAAAATAGGGCTCAAAGTGTGCGAAATCGCCGATGCGTAAGTGTCATGGCTACCGCTAACTTCGCGAAAGCATAATTCCGTTAGTTTATGATCAAATTTCATATTTTTTGTGGTGTTATGATCGGAAAAAGATTCTCTATCATTCCATAAGAATTTCTTTTTTTTTTTAAATTCGTGGACCCTGAGAACGAGTTTCAGAGAGACCCCTTGGACCCCCAAAGGGTTAAGCACTGAAGAAGGCACCTCCCTTCTCTCTCTCTCCCTCCTGTAAAGCAATAACCTCTGCTGTGGTCTGTTGCTGTTCCAGATGAAGCTCTTGCAGCTCTTCAGTTGTTAGCTCTATCCTATGCTCCTCCACCAACTCTTCCACATCCTCACCACTCACCTCCAACCCCAGGCTGTTCCCCAATGCCACAATATCTTCCACAACATCTTCCACAACAGGCACAGGGTCGTCAGGGTCAGGGTCAGCCTCAAATCCTTCAAAATCCCTCTTTTCAACACAATCCGGCCACAGTGGTCTCCAAGCAGAGTTCAAAGTCCTGGAAGTCACTCCCTCCCAAGCCTTACCTATAAGGCCTAGGCAATGCACGATATTGAAGTGATCTTTCCAGAACTCTCTTAGGGTCAATTGAGAGTCAGTGGTCATATTAAAGCACCTCTGAAACACTGCTTTGGTATACAGTTTCTTGAAGTTTGCAATGACCTGCTGGTCCATGGGCTGGATGAGAGGAGTGGTGTTAGGAGGCAAGAACAGAGATACACGAAAACGGAGGGATGACTGTACTTAGACACTGTGCTGGAATGCAGGTGCACATTAAAATCACTAAGATTGTCCCTCTAGTCTTAACACCATAGTAACACTAATAGTACGTAATAATAATCACTCTTGGGCACATTAAATGTCTTATTTTACATTAATGTAGACATTTTCATTAATCCATCTGTGATATTTTCTTCAAAATTATATAAGAAACACGTTACATAGCATATAAACATGCTATGTTTATATGCCGGGCGGAGGGAAAACATTACATTTTCTCTGGTCCAGCACCAAAGAAAACTGTATGAATCTGCGTTTGGCTTAATCACTCTGCTTTTGTTTACAATTCTCAGCATGAATTGTTCATTACTTCTCCCTTCGTTTATGATGGCATCTAAAGGTAGTTGTTAAAAACGATTAAATTCAGCGAACAAGGTATGTCGATAGTAATAATATGGCTCTTGGCCGCAGTGTAGGTAGTCGGTAGCTGTAGCCCAGGTAGGCTACAGCTACCGGCTACCTACACTGATTTCCTACAAAAAAATACTATTCACCTCTCATCCAACATTAACCTGGAGTTTTCCTGGAGAGAATTCAAGGGGTCAATGCCCCCGCGGCCCAGTCCATGACCAGGCCTCATGTTGGACCAGAGCCTGATCAACCAGGCTGTTACTGCTGGCTGCACGCAGTCCAACGTACGAACCACAGCCTGGCTGGTCACGTACCGACTTTAGGTGCCTGTCCAGTGCCTGCTTGAAGACAGCCAGGGGTTTGTTAGTAATCCCCCTGATGTATGCTGGGAGGCAGTTGAACAATCTTGGGCCCCTGACACTTATTGTGTTGTCCCTCAACGTGCTAGTGGCACCCCTGCTCTTCATTGGGGGGATGTTACATCACCTGCCGAGTCTTTTGCTTTCGTAGGGAGTGATTTTCGTGTGCAAGTTTGGTACTAATCCCTCGAGAATTTTCCATGTGTATATAATAATGTATCTCTCCCGCCTGCGTTCTAGAGAGTACAGGTTTAGGAACTTCAAGCGTTCCCAGTAATTGAGGTGGTTTATCGCAGTTATGCGTGCCGTGAAGGTTCTCTGCACATTTTCAAGGTCAGCATTTTCACCTGCCTTGAAAGGTGCATAATGGTAAATAATGAGTCTACTGTATGTGTATTTTATCTCTCTGGGCTGCTTTAAATATTGTATATTAAGTTTGGGACAGGGAGCCAGGGCTACCTACACCTGACTTCCTACAAATAACTACTACTCACCTCTCGCCCTACATTAATAAGACTACAAATATTTTAAGATAAGTAATGAATGTACTGTGTATGTATTTTTCTTTTTTTGTGTTTTTTAATGCCTAGTTCTATTACTAACTTAATGTAAGTTAGTGTAAACTTGTTGTCTGGTATTTATATGCATTTATAAATGGAAAAAATGGCGTTCTTCTTTCCAGCGATGGCCTGGAACCTAACCTGCCATATAAGTGGGGCCCTACTGTACGTTGTTAAGTGAGGAGAGGCTGTATATACAGTGGACCCTCGGTTAGCGGCCGTAATCCGTTCTAGGAGCTAGGCCTTTAACCGAAATGGCCTTTAACTGAAATAATATTCCCCATAAGAATTAATGTAAATACAATTAATCCGTTCCAGACAAAAATATTCACAAAAAAAATATTTTTTTTAACAATTAAATCAGTATTACATACCTTTATTGAAGACTAATGCTGGCTTCTGGAAGATAGGGAGGAGTTAGTGTTTGGAAGGGGAATTCCCCTCCAAAAGGACTTCAGGTAACAAGTCCCTCTCTGGGGTTACTTCCCTTCTTTGTCTTTTAATGCCACTAGGACCAGCTTGAGAGTCACTGGACCCCTTTCTAGAAAAATAACTGTCCAGAGTGCTCTGTTTCTGGTGCCTCTTTAACATTTTCCTGAAGTGGGACAAGGTTTTGTCACTTAACGTGTTGCAGATATGGCTTTTCAGCTTGGTTAGGATGGTGTTTTTCAACAAATGTCTGCACCTTAGTCCACATAGAACAAATTTCCTTAATTTCTGCAGAAGGCACCTCCTCCTCTTCCTTTTCCTCCTCCTCCTCCTTTTCTGAAGCAGTTGCCTCAACTTTGGTCTAATGAAGTTCCAGTTCCAGCTGTTGCAGCTCTTCAGTGGTTAGCTCTTCACTGTGGTCCTGCACCAACTCTTCCACATCCTCACCACTCACCTCCAACCCCAGGCTGTTCCCCAATGTCACAATATCTTCCACAACAGGCACAGGGTCATCAGCCTCAAATCCTTCAAAATCCCTCTTTTCAACACAATCCAGCCACAGTGGTCTCCAAGTAGAGTTCAAAGTCCTGGTAGTCACTCCCTCCCAAGCCTTACCTATGCAGTTGTAGACATTGAAGTGATTCTTCCAGAACTCTCTAAGGGTCAATTCAGTGTCCGAGGTCATTTCAAAGCACTTCTGAAACACTGCTTTGGTGTACAGTTTCTTGAAGTTAGAAATGACCTGCTGGTCCATGGGCTGGAGAAGAATGGTGTTAGGAGGCAAGAACTTCACTTTTATAAATTTGAAGTCCCTAGACATTTGGTATTCCAAGTCTGGAGGATGTGCAGGAGCATTGTCCAGTACCAGGGGCACTTGAGTCCCAAATTGTTATCCTGAAGGTATTTTTTCACACTTAGGCCAAACATATCATCAACCCAATCTTTGAAAATTGGCCTTGTGACCCATGCATTTTGATTTGATTTCCACATCACACACAATCTTTTCTTGTGGACATTGTGTTTCCTGAACACTCTTGGAGTTTCAGAGTGATACATGAGTAAAGGCTTCACTTTGAAATCCCTCTTGCATTGCCACACAACATGAGAGTTAGCCTGTCTTTCATAGGCTTGTGTCCTGGCAGTGTCTTTTCCTCCTGCATGATGTAGGTCCTGTTGGGCATTTTCTTCCAAAACAGGCCTGTTTCGTCACAATTAAACACTTGTTGGGGTTTCAGATTTTCACTCTTTATGTAGTCCTGAAATTCCTGCACAAACTTTTCAGCAGCATGTTTGTCTGAACTTGCAGCCTCACCATGCCTTACAACACTGTGTATGCCACTACGCTTCTTAAATCTGACAAACCAGGCTTTGCTGGCCCTAAATTCACTACCAGCAGCACTTGTTCCAGGAGTTTTCTTCACAAGATCTTCATGCAAATGCCTTGCCTTCTCACAAATAACAGACTCCACTACACTGTCTCCCACTACGTATTTGTTTTTCTTTAATCCACAATAACTATAACTTTTCCATTTGTTCCATTATTGGTGACCTTTGTTTCGTAAGCACATTTACTCCTTTGGCAACATCAGCATCCTTGATCTGTTCTTTCTTTGACAGGATGGTTGTAATTGTTGATTTATTTTTGCCAAACATCCTGGCAAGTTCCAGCACCCGCATACCACTCTCATATTTCTCAATCACTTCTCTCTTAAATTCCATGGTATTTCTGACTCTCTTTGCCACAGGAACTTTACTAGGAACTTTCTTGGGAGTCATGGTTACTTATTTCGCAGTTGCACTGGCAAAAAACAATGGAAAACAAGCGAAATGTTTGTATGAATGAGCAGAAGCTTCCTTACGCACCGAGAGACAGCCAAACTGAAGCGCAAGTGGCCCCAGCCGGCGGACCGACACGTCCCATACGGCCGCTAACTGAAATAACGGCCACTAACCGGGAGCCGTAAAATCGGCCGCTAACCGAGTTGGCCGCTAACAGGACGGCCGCTAACCGAGGGTCCACTGTATTTTATTCATTCATCATGTTTCTATGTTATTAATACAGTGGGCCCCAGTAGAGCACCCGGAAATCGTACAATTATGTAAGTATAGTATTGTAAGTGCTTTTGTAAGTGTATTTTTGGGGTCTGAAATGGACTAACCTACTTGACATTATTTCTTAAGGGAGTAAATTTGTTCGGTAATGGCACTTGAGCAGGCTTCTGTAATGAATTTTGCTCGTTACTCGGGGTCCACTGTATTGTTTATTATGTCATATTAGATGAATTGTGCTAGATAAATAAACCGTAGAGTTGATATTAGTGTCATATTGAAGGACTATCTTGTCCTGCCTCCAAGCAACCTCTCAGCCTCTCTCATACGCCAACAAGAGTCTTCAATGAAGGTAAAACTTATTTAAATGTTCATTTATCCATTAAAATTAATGCTTTATATTTATTTCTCATTGTTTTCTGTATGTAAAACTATAGTATTTATTCTTTTAAAAAATAATTTTTGTGAATATTTTTGGGTGGAACGGATTAATTGTATTTACATTATTTCTTATGGGAAATATTGCTTCGACTTTCAGCCGCTTCAAGTTTAGGCCTAGCTCCTGTAACGGATTATGGCCAAAACTCGGGGTTCCACTGTATTATTAATATTATAAATATTGTTACTATTATTGTTATATTATTATAGTTACTATTATATTGTATTATATTATTATTATTATTATTATTATTATTATTACTATTATTATATTATTATTATAGTTACTATTGTATTATATTATTAGTACAGTGGTACCCCGACTTACGATGGTCCCCAAACTCACCCTTTTATGTAAGTTTATTTTTTTAAATGCTTTTGTAAGTGTAATTTTGGGGGTCTAAAAGGACTAGTCTATTTTACATCATTTCTTATGGAGATAAATTCGTTTGGTAATGGCACTTGAACAGCATTCTGGAATGAAAAAAAAACGTAAGTCGGGTACCACTGTATTATTATTATTAGTATTATTAGTAGTAGTAGTATTATTATAATTATTATTATATTATTATTATAGTTTCTATTATAGTAGACCGTCATTTAACCCTTTCAGGGTCCATGCCTTAGTTCTCGGCTTTGAGTTCAGGGTCCAAACCGTAGTTCTACGTCATGAGCTCAGCTCACTCAGATAAGCTGTGAGCGGTAAATTTGGGCCTAGGTATGAGAGAATACATCTATGTGGTAAGTGTGCACCACATAAAACATATCCTGCAGCACACAATGCATAATAAGAGGAAAGAAACTGAGACCGTAATTTTCGATTAAAACAGCGAGTTTGCAGTGTTTTTCGTATACAGTGGACCCTCGGTTAGAATACCCCGGAAATCGTGCAATTATGTAAGTATAATTTTGTAAGTTCTTGTGGAAGTGTATTTTGGGGGTCTGAAATAGACTAACCTACATGACATTATTTCTTAGGACGTAAATTCGTTCGGTAATGGCACTGAGCAGGCTTCTGCAATGAATTTTTCGTTAACCGAGGGTCCACTGTACTTTTAATAGTTGTATTTGCTAAGTCTTGGTCTCATTTGATAGCATGGAAGATATATTACAGATATAAAGATGATTTTGATTGGTTTTAGTAGAGGAAATGGCTTAAAATGGACCTCAAAGTAGCAGAAATGTTAAATTTTAGCCGATGTTCAAGAGTAAACAAATGACCTCACACGTCTAATACGCGCCAGCTGGTGGGTCTAATATATGTTCACAAATGTGGTGATATTATTTGTAATATTATTACAATATTGCATAACAGTAAATCTTCCATTTTTTGGTTTGAATAAAAATTCATTATGTGAATAAAAAATAAAAATGGAATTCACTTGTAAAGACTGAAAACATAACTAATGAACAGAAGCAATGTTACTTTAGTGCCAGGAATGCCTGCATTGTTTATTCTTCACCCTATTTTGAAATTGGAATATTTTGAACTTTGAGTTAAATTGGCTAAATTACCAATTTCCAATCACTTTATTTTGTAGTTGAAAAGTTGACTGGGCGATTTCTTGTCCTCAATCGATGAGAATAGAAGTAATGCTAGTGAAATAGCAAAGAATTTGGTCGACTGGAATAATGTAATTGGCCTAAAGGGAGTCAAAGTCGGCAAAATCACTCGATACGTAAATGTCGCTGACACATCAAAATTCGTGAGAGCATAATTTCGTCAATTTTCCATCAAATTTCGTACTTTTGTTTTATTACTTTCAGAAAAAGATTCTCTACCATTTCATAAGAAAAAATAAGACATTTTTTTTTAAATTCTTGAACACTGGTGCACCCTCTGAAATTTGGCCTCTGGACCCTGAAAGGGTTAACACGATAGTCACGTTCCTGAAAATGCCGTGTTAAGTAAAATCGTGTTATATGAACTGAAGAACTTATTGGGAAAATAATGTTACGTTCCTCGGAGACCCCAAAAAGCCAAGCAACTTTTTTTTTGACCAACATATCTTACAAAAAGTGAATACAGTGGTACCCCGACTTACGATATTTTTTCATTCCAGAATGCTGTTCAAGTGCCATTACCAAACGAATTTATCTCCATAAGAAATGATGTAAAATAGACTAGTCCTTTTAGACCCCCAAAATTACACTTACAAAAGAATTTTAAAAAATCAACTTACATAAAGGGTGTGTTTGAGGACCATCAGTAAGTCGGGTACCACTGTATGTAATTAAAGTTTATTATTGTGATGTATTATGTTGTTTTTACTGCTTAAAACTACAAATGTAACAAAAATAATAGTATTTCTTACCTTAAATTGTGGCTGATGTTTGTGGATGATTGTGAAGAGAGTGGAGAGCTATGCTGTGGCCCTACTGGGCTGAGGTGGATGGTAGATGTTCTGGAATTGAAGTCGATGGTTGTACTGAGTGTCTAACTTTAAGTCATTCAGTAAGTCAGTCAAGTCATTCAGTAAGTCAGTTAAGTCATTCAGTAAGTCAGTCAGTCCAGTAAGTCAGTCAGTAAGTCAGTCCAGTCAAGTCAAGTCAGTCAGTCAGTAAGGCAGTCAATTCATTCAGTAAGTCAGTCAAGTCATTCAGTAAGTCAGTCAAGTCATTCAGTAAGCCAGTCAAGTCATTCAGTAAGTCAGTCCGTCATTCAGTAAGTCAGGCAAGTCATTCAGTAAGTCAGTCAAGTCATTCAGTTAGTCAAGTTATTCAGTAGGTCAGTCAAATTATTCAGTAAGTCAGTCAAGTCAGTCAGTAAGTCAGTCAAGTCATTCAGTAAGTCAGTCAAGTCATTCAGTAAATCAGTCAAGTCATTCAGTAGACCCAGTCAAGTCATTCAGTAAGTCAGTCAAGTCATTCAGTAAGTCAGTCAAGTCATTCAGTAAGTCAGTCAAGTCATTCATTTAGTCAAGTCATTCAGTCAGTCAGTCAAGTCATTCAGTAAGTCAGTCAAGTCATTCAGTAGGTCAATCAAGTCATACAGTAAGTCAGTCAAGTCATTCAGTAAGTCAGGCAAGTCATTCAGTCAGTCAGTCAAGTCATTCAGTAAGTCAGTCAAGTCATTCAGTAGGTCAATCAAGTCATTCAGTAAGTCAGTCAAGTCATTCAGTAAGTCAGTCAAGTCATTCAGTAAGTCAGTCAAATCATTCAGTAGGTCAGTCAAGTCATTCAGTAAGTCAGTCAAGTCATTCAGTAAGTCAGTCAAGTCATTCAGTAAGTCAGTCAAGTCATTCAATAAGTCAGGCAAGTCATTCAGTAAGTCAGTCAAGTCAGTCATTGGCACTTGATGTCCAAAGCATCGGTGAGATGGGAAGGAAGAAGGAAGGGGAAGGATGGAAATACTGGAAAAGGATAGGATGGTGGAGGAGAGGAGGGTAGGAAAGATCAGTGGCCCAACCACTGTGGGTAAGTGGTACTGATGTACTGCAGGCGTTGATGAGAGTAATCAGGGACGACAAGATATGGCACCTATGAAGGTGCGATGAGGGTGGCGGCAGGCATGCAGGGAAGGTGAAGGCAGGCACAGGAACGAACTTCAGTGATGTGTTGGTGAGGAGTTTACTTGATCAGTTTTCCGTTGCGCAATGCGTTGAATTTCTTTATTGGGAGGCGAGATAACTCAAATTGTGGGTTGCTTTTACAGTTAACGAGGCTGAGGAGGATTGAATCTGTTTTGATGATCTGATCAGTACAGCCGAACTTGACAGTCCCTTGTTGGAGTTGGTAAGAAGTTGTTGGGCATGCATTTTGTCATTCATCAATGCAGTGGTGTAGAACCTGACACCATGCATGGAGCATGGTGATGTTTCCATAGTAGAGGTGTTGGAAGTGGTGGAAGGCGAAGTCGGTGATTGGTTCGAGGCAGTATCAGTTGGAGGCTTCTCATTGGTGGGAAGTGGCTGTGTCTCGACTGGCATGGAGGCAGCTGATTGGTTCTCGGTAGTGGTGGTGGTGCGGGGCGGTGGACTCTCATTGGTGGAGACTTGAGTAAGTCAGTCAAGTCATTCAGTCAGTCAAGTGATTCGGTCAGTCAAGTAAGTTATTCAGTCAAGTCAGTAAGTCATTCATTCAGTAAGTCATTCAGTCAGTAAGTCAGTCAGTCAGTTAACAAACTTATGTTTACCTCTTTTATGTGTACAAAGTAACACTTCATTACGGCCACAGGTTATGTCTTATCTAATATCTGTTTTCTTCGTTAATTTTAAGACTTAAATGCTTATACCTTTTCTTGCCACTTTGAGCAACACTGGTATGCCTACTGGGTGTCATGATTGCTTGGCAGATACAAGGTATAGTAATTAAAAGATCAAAATACAATTCACAATCACAAGCTTGTAGCAGAGAGTTAGACTGGACGCATATGAATTACGAATGCTGGGATGGTGGGGTGGTGGCATGGGTAGGCTGGGAGGGAGGTGTTGGTGGATGAGGTTGAGGGGGTGGCGGTAGGTCTCCCCATTGACTCAATGGCGTAACCCACCATGGGCAACCACGCGCTCAAATTTTTCCCCTTCCGCGAACCGTGTAAAGTTAATTTTACATAGTGTTGCATAAAAATGTGCCGCAATTATTCAATCGTGCAATACCCAAATCGTGCCACATAAACTCGTGCTAAATGATGGTCTACTGTATATTATATTATTATTACAGTTTACCCTCAGCTATTCGAACACTCCAAAACTCACCCTCATTCCAGAATGCTGTTCAAGTGCTGTTACCAAACAAATTTATTCCCATAAGGAATGATGTAAATTGAGTTAGTGCATTTCAGACCCCAAAAATACACTTATAAAAGCACTTACAAAAATAAATTTACATAAAGGGTGAGTTTTGGAGTGTTCGAATGCGAGAGTCCCTGTATTATTCTTTCTTTCTTTCTTTCAACACACTGGCCGTATCCCACCGAGGCGGGGTGGCCCAAAGGAAAAATGAAAGTTTCTCCTTTTACATTTAGTAATATATACAGGAGAAGGAAACTAGCCCCTTGTAGCATTATTATTAGTAGTAGTAGTATTAGTACATACGTATTATATATAATTATTATTACTATTATTATTAGTCTACCTGGAGTCTACCTGGAGAGAATTCCAGGGGTCAACACCCTGCGGCCCAGTCTGTGACCAGGCCTCCTGTTGGACCAGAGCCTGATCAACCAAGCTGTTACTGCTGGCCGCATGCAGTCCAACGTACGAACCACAGCCCGGCTGATCAGGTACCGACTTGGGTGCCTGTCCAGTGCCTGCTTGAAGACACCCAGGGGTTTGTTGGTAATCCCCCTGATGTATGCTGGGAGGCAGTTGAACAATCTTGGGCCCCTGACACTTATTGTGTTGTCCCTTAACGTGCTAGTGGCACCCTGCTCTTCATTGGGGGATGTTACATGCCTGCCGAGTCTTTTTCTTTCGTAGGGAGTGATTTTTGTGTGCAAGTTTGGTACTAAGCC
>WNWK01023354.1:0-31208 GCA_009830355.1 Cherax destructor
TTGTCCCAAAGATACCTCAAAGCACCCCCCACTTTTTTTCTTCATCAATTCTAGGGTTTTACCCATTTTTCAAAAACCCCATCTGCTGACAAGTCTTTTCCCCAAAATATCTGAACACATTCACTTCTTCCATACTCCTCCTCCAATAAGCGTAAACAGCTTCTCTGGCATACTTCATCACCAGTTTTTCGACACTGCCTTGTAATGTCATCGTAAATTCTCCATAGTTAATTTTGTTTAGAGCATGGTCAGACATTGAATATATGGTACATTATATTAATGTTTTAATATGTACTTTTATATATACATACCCTTTTGGGTTTTCTTCATCTTCCCACTAGTTCTTGTTCTTTTTTATTTATTTTCGTTTATCTCCATGGGGAAGGGGAACAGAATTCTTCCTCCGTAGAGCTGTCGTAAGAGGCACTAAAATGCCGGAGCAAGGGGCTAATAACTCCTTCTGTATATGATTACTAAATTTAAAAGGAGAAGTTTTTGTTTTTTTTTTTGGGCACCCTTCTTGGGATACAGCCGGTTTGTTGAAAGAAAGAAGAATACTTTGTATTTTTTGTAATATTAAACAATTACTGACCCCTTCCACAGGAGAAACTAATCTAGCAGGAGAAGCAGTGGGTGACGAGCACTGGATTGAGGTGGCTTAGAGAGGATGATGATGGTCGGTTGTTACTAGTCATTCTACCTCAGCTGTTGCTGCCAGCGTTTACTCCTCCCACACTGCTTGAAGCCAACTTTGACCATCAAGGCCCCGAGGGTTTTTACGCTTCATGATCTGTACGTATTTTGACATGTTATTTAAAAACAAAATTATGTATTGTTAAAAAAAAATTCACCAATTTTCATACATACACCATTTAAGCTGATTTGTTTACACTTGGTAACTTGGTGAAAATGCATACAAGAAAGTTACCATCATATAATTAAATGAGGCACTAGAATAAGGGAGTACATATTAGGGAAAAAATTGCATTGCCTATATTGTATTTATGGCATGAAAGACAAGTTTTAAGTACATACATACATATAACATAAACCTAATTTATGTTATGCTTAATTTTTCCTTGTTAAAGTTCATTTTCTTTTTCTTGCAGCCTGGTTTAGACTTGTCTAGCTTGGGACAGAGTGGGGAAATACCATCATCGCAATTGGTCCAGCTACTTAACACACAAGAGCCCTTATCAGAAGTTTCAACTATAAAAGTTCCTGGGCTGCAACCACACCACCACCCAGCCAAGAACCTGCACCCCAGAACCTGTTATCTCTGTCTCTAAAGTCTATGAGTAAGTTATGATATTTACTATATTAATTTACACTGGAGGGAAGGAGTATGGAATAAGTGAATGTGTTCATATATTTGGGAATAGATTTGTCAGCAGATGGGTTTATGAAGGACTAGGTTAACCATAGAATTGATGAAGGAAGAAAGGTGAGTGGTGCTTTGAGGTATCTGTGGAGACAAAAAACATTATCCATGGAGGCAAAGAAGGAAATGTATGAGAGTATAGTGGTACCAACACTCTTATATGGGTGTTAATCATGGGTTGTGAATGCTGTAGCAAGGAGGAAGCTGGAGGCAGTGGAGCTGTGTCTAAGGGCAATGTGTGGTGTAAATATTATGCAGAGAATTCGTAATGTGGAAAGTAGGAGGAGGTGTGGAGTTACAAAAAGTATTATTCAGAGGGCTGAAGAGGGCTATTGAGGTGGTTTGGTCATTTAGAGAGGAAGGAGCAAAATAGAATGACTTGAGGGTGTGTAAATCTGTAGTGGAGGGGAGGAAGGGTAGGGGTCGTCCTAAGAAAGGATGGAGGTAGGGGGTAAAAAAGATTTTGTGTACAAGGGGCCTGGACATGCAGCAGGCATGTATGAGCATGTTAGATAGGAGTGAATGGAGACTAATGGTTTTGGGACTTGGTAAGCTGTTCCTGGAGTGTGAGTAGGGTAATATTTTGTGAATTGATTCAGGGAAACCAGACTTTAGTCCTGGAGGTGGGAAGTACAATGACTGCACTTTAAAGGAGGGGTTTGGGATATTGGCTGTTTGGAGTGACATCTAGACTGTCATATATGGGCACCTCTTCAAAGACAGTTATTATGTGTGAGAATGATGGTGAAAGTGTTTCTTTTTTGGGTCACCCTGCCTCGGTGGGAGACAATCAGCATGTTCATTTTTATATTTGCTAACTACTAAGTCATTTGAATTGTGATACCTGCACTTTTGAAAAGGCAGGTAGAGACTGAGTGATAGTGAATGTTTCCTTCATCTTACCTTGGGTCATCTTACATTGATGGAAAACTGTCAGTGTGTTAAAGAAACACAAAAAATCTACTGTATTATTTCTAGGAGTACAACTTGTCAGTCAGAAGTGCAGTAATTTATAATTAATGGTAACGATAAATGTCAAAATAAGTAGGGAAATTTTTCCTTGCTTTTTGCTTCGCTTGATCATCTCCCACCAACATATGGTGACACAAGAAAAATGCATTGGCTATCATTCATCCAATCACTGCCTTTCCAGAAGCATGCTGACATCACAATTCAGATCACCCTCTGACTGTAACATCTTCACCCCTCCTCATCCTAACCTGAGCCTTACTCTGCATAAAATTCTTAGCTGCTTTTGTAACCTTCCTATTCAATACATTTGCAACATCTGTCACATGGCTTCCTATCCACCCTATCATATGCCTTTTCTAAATCCATAAATGCAAAATCAGCTCATTCACCTTATCTAGATACTGATTACTTGTATGCTTCAATGTAAACACTTGGTCTACACATCCTGACCCTTCCAAAATCCTTCCTGCTTGTCTGTAATCCTTTCCATAGTAATTTTACCGTAAACTTTAACTGGTAAACTCGACAAGCTTATCCCCCTCACATCTCTGTCTTGGTCCCATCTATCCCAGTCACACGTCTTCTTTCATCCTACTTACAGTCCTGAGTACTTTTTCCATATCACTCCTAAACAATGTTGTCCCTCCATGATCCATGCCTGAAATCACTGCCTTCCCTCTTGGTTTTAACTGCTAAGCTCATCTGCTCCACAGGCTTTCACATCTTATTGATCTCTCTCTGCAAAGCATTTTCTTATTCTCAGCAGTTGAGAAAATGAGATGTACATATTTTAACCTCAAGCAAATTTAATTTTCAAAGAACTAAAAAGTGTTTAGTCTAATCAACAAATTCAATTTCACCTTACATTAAACAGTAGTTTTCCTCTGTAATTTTTGTAATGTTGGTCATTGTAATAATGTGTTTGCATTACAGTAAAAATTAAGGCATTATGATGTATGAATTTTGTATTTAAAATTTTTGGAGTATAAATTTATACATTTCTTTAGTTTTTTTATCTTTAATGTTACACATTATGGATATGTATAATTTTATATGAATTTTAATGTTTAAAAGGTGCACCGAGTGTAAGAAGACATTTCGTAAGTTACCTCATTTACGATCTCACCGAAGAATCCATAACCAGAATAAAACGAATCATTGTTCAACTTGCAACAAAACTTTTTCTTCATTTTGTGCACTCAAGGTAAGTGTCTGCCTTTGCATTTGCATTTGCTGAGATATTGTATTTCTTCTTTCAACACGTCGGCCGTTTCCCACCGAGCAGGGTGGCCCAAAATGAAAACGAAAGTTTCCCATTTTACATTTAGTAATATATACAGGAGAAGGGGTTACTACCCCCTTGCTCCCAGCATTTTAGTCGCCTCTTACGACACGCATGGCTTACGGAGGAAGAATTCTGTTCCACTTCCCCATGGAGATAAGAGGAAATAAGAACAAGAACTAGTAAGAAAATAGAAGAAAACCCAGAGGGTGTGTATATATATGCTTGTACATGAATGTGTAGTGTGACCTAAGTGTAAGTAGAAGTAGCAAGATGTACCTGAAATCTTGCATGTTTATGAGACAGAAAAAGACTCCAGCAATCCTACCATCATGTAAAACAATTATGTACAGGCTTTCGTTTACACTCACTTGGCAGGACGGTAGTACCTCCCTGGGTGGTTGCTGTCTACCAACCTACTACCTATAATATTGTATTTATGAACTTGTATTTGTTCCTTATTAGAAATAGGATGGTCCATGCAGTGTATGTTTCATTATAATGCATATACACCTATATCTGTAAAGTATCTACTGTTTTCTTGTCTGCATAAAATGCATTATCTATTTTTCATCTTAATGGTCACCCTGCCTCAGTGGGAAATGGCCGACGTGTTAAAAAAAAGATAGCCTACTCTGGGGAACACTCCTGACAGAGTATCTGCGATATATTAAAGTCTCTAACAGTCTTTTCTGATGTCTTTCCTTTTGTAAATATAATACCAGTGAGAAAATGGGTGAGTCTATTAGCTAATTTTGTTGAGAATGAGAAACAGTTTCCAAGAGAGAGAAATAAATTGTGGGGATGATGCTGTTTGGAGAGTCATTTGAATTGTGATGTCTTCACACTTCTGGCAAGACAGCAGTTGAATGAATAATGGTGAATGTGTTTCATTTTGAGTAGGGGGTTAAGCCTATCTTGGTGAAAGACGACCAGTGTTTTAAAAGTAAATAAATAAAACAAGTAAGTAAATAAATGGAGAAAACCTGGGAAGCAAATGGACTTGGTAATTAAAAATGGAAGAGGGGAGATGTTAGATGGGAAAGAAGAGGTACTGGAAGGATGGAGGGAATATTTTGAGGTGTTCATTGTTAATTAATGACAGAAGGGTGGTAGTGATTTTGTGCATTAGACAGGGAGGAATAACATCTCATAAGGGTAAAGAGGAGCTAGAGGTAGATGTGGGGGAAAATGTGTAAGGCAGTGGATAGAATGAAAGAGGAGTGAAGCAGCTGGGATAGATGGGATTAAGACAGGTGTTAAAACCAAATGGGAATAGTGTTGGAAGTGTGTATGCATTTGTTCACTATGTGCATAAAAGAAATGAAGGTACCTTGCACTTCTTTCTAACACTTTCTGGGACATACTCTACACCCCTTTCCATCCACCCTGAATATATACCAAGTACAGTGGACCTCGCTATTCGAACACTCCAAAACTCACCCTTTTATGTAAGTTTATTATTGTAAGTGCTTTTATAAGTGTATTTTTGGGGGTCTGAAATGGACTAATCTAATTACATCATTCCTTATGGGAATAAATTCGTTTGGTAACAGCACTTGAACAGCATTCTGGAATGAGGGTGAGTTTTGGAGTGTTCGAATAGCGAGGTCCACTGTACTATCTTGGTCAACATACTCTGCTTTATCCTTTCTTAATGCCCAAACAGTCTTAACAACCCTTCCTTCACTCTCTTGCTTTCTGATTTCTTTACTTATATTCTCTGTAAAATACTTGCACCACATTGATCTCACACATGACAGTTCCACTACCTCCAGTCTCCTTCCTACTAGTACATTCAAAGACCATGTTTCATAACAATCATATACACAAGTATTGCAGCATTTCTAAATATTCCTGTAAGTTTATGTTAGTTGTATCCACCCCATGTGTGTGTTACTGTATTTCACTTCTTAATTATGATGCAAAGTATTGATAAACTGAACTTTCTTCTTTAATGTTTAGTTTTACATTTGTTTATGTAAAACATAGTATTAACAAATGTTTATGTGGTTTATTGTTTAACATTACATTGTTTTCATGTTATTTGCAGGAACATCAACGGCAACATTCACGGTCATCGAATACTCACCAGTGTAATAACTGTCCGGAAAGATTCCCAAATCTCAATCGGCTCCTCAAGCACATGCAGGTGGAACATTCCAGGTACAGTCAGACATTTATGTAAATTTGGTGTAACATTAATAAACTTTCTAGTTTGTCACTAATGCTCCACTGACTAAGCACTGGTGAACCTGATTTACCTGACAGTCACTCTTATTTAATTGCCTTGATGAGACAAGCAAAATGGAGCAAGATAAATAAATAAAATTATGCATGTATACTGTATACAGGAGGGCCCTGCTTTACAGAGCTTCACTCTACAGCGTTTTGTTTTACAGTGTTTCGCTAATACAACGGTTTTCACTTATACCCATTCTTCATTTATTCAGGCTACCTACAATAAATATATTCACCACTCATTATAAACTAAGTATGAAGATATTTTAAGGTAAGTAATGTGTGTACTGTATATGCATTTCTTAGGCCTAGCTCTATTGCTCACTTAATATATGATTGTGTAAACATGTTATCAGGCTTTTATATGCATTTGAAAGTGAAAAAAAAAAGAAAAAAAGAAAAAAAAGGCTACATTTCACTTTACAGCAATTTTAATTTTACAGTGGTAGCCTGGAACCTAACCTGCTGTATAAGTGGGGCCCTCCTGTACCTTAAGATATTATCTTATATCTTTTAGGCAGATACCTTAAGATTTTTGTTTTAAGGGTGTACAGTGGTACCTCTACTTACGAGCAGCTCCCAACTCGAACGATTATGTAAGTGTATTTTTGTAGGTGCTTTTGAAAGTGTATTTTTGGGGGTCTGAAATGGATTAATCAAATTTTCATTATTTCTTATGGGAAAAAATTCCTTTGGTATCGGCACTTGAATAGCCATCTGGAACGAATTGAGCTCGTAACTCGAGGTACCACTGTATTTAGAATTTATACTCATTTGAACTTCCTACTTTTGCACACCAAAATTCCTTCACCAACTTTGGCAGTTTCTCTCCTATGTCTTTCAAAAGCACTGCATCATATGAAGAATGGAAACTTTGACAACTCCCACCTAATATCATTCATTATATTTTATGACCAAACCTCCATCTAATTCACATCACACAGATCCTTGTCTAAAGTCTACTTATTCTAGGAAATATTCCTTTTTTTTTCTACATACAGCTGGCAAATTTGATCCCTTAAAAATTAACTAAATATTAAATCTAAGAAAAAAATGTATCCAGGGCAAATGTTTACTGTACAGTTGAACCCATAATTCAAGGGTGTTAGACTTCTGTAGATAATGTGAATCATGAAGCTGCAGATAATAGGAAATTTTGTTTATCTGAATTTTTTTTTTTTAACGTGCTGGCCAACCCCCACTGAAACAGGGGTGACCCCAAAAAAAAAACCACTTAAACCATCATTCACATTATCACTGTCTTGCCACTACTGTATATGGATGCCTCGTGCAGATACAACAGTTCTGATGTCCCTCTAAACAGAAAATACCTTCATCTGATTGGCTTCAAATCTTCAGCATTGCTAACTCCTTATTAGACAAACTCCTAAAAGTGGCAACTTTTGCCTTTAAATTCCTTAAGATGAAGAAAACATTTCTGAGAGGCTTCAAAGTTGAAGTACCAAAGTATTTTGCAATATTGGTCTCTGTGTGATAACTAGAGAATATATTTTTTGATTATCAGGCTTAAGGCTTTCAAAGCTGGCACATCTTAGTCTAAGGATTAAATTGGTTTTGGTGCCATTGTTATTAAGGAAATTGAGATATTAGTTTACCTGCATTAACTTCTGAAAGCTTCTTCTGATGGGCTTCAATTCTTCAATGCTCAATTTTTTTTTTTTTTTCTTCAACAAGTCGGCCGTCTCCCACCGAGGCAGGGTGACCCAAAAAGAAAGAAAATCCCCAAAAAGAAAATACTTTCATCATCATTCAACACTTTCAGATACGACAGCTGAGAATAAGTCCCTCCCAACTGTCACTATCCCAGACCCCTCCTTTAAAGTTCAGGCATTGTACTTCCCATTTCCAGGACTCAAGTCCAACTAAATCAATTAACTGGTTTTCCTGAATCCCTTCACAAAATATTACCCTGCTCACACTCCAACAGCTCGTCAGGTCCCAAAAACTATTCGTCTCCATTCACTCATATCTAACATGCTCACACATGCTTGCTGGAAGTCCAAGCCCCTCGCCCACAATACCTCCTTTACCCGCTCCCTCCAACCTTTTCGAGGACGACCCCTAGCCTGCCTTCCTTTCCCTACAGATTTATACGCTCTTCAAGTCATTCTACTTTGATCCATTCTCTCTAAATGACCAAACCACCTCAACAACCCCTCTTCAGCCCTCTGACAAATACTTTTAGTAACTGCACACCTCCTCCTAATTTCCACACTCCGTATTTTCTGCATAATATTTACACCACACATTGCCCTTAGACAGGATATCTCCACTGCCTCCAGTCGCCTCCTCGCTGCAGCATTTGCAACCCATGCTTCACACACATATAAGAGTGTTGGTACCACTATACTTTCGTAAATTCCTTCTTTGCCTCCATGGATAACGTTTTTGTCTCCACAGATACCTCAACGCACCACTCACCTTTTTTCCTTCATCAATTCTATGGTTAACCTCATCCTTCATAAACCCATCCGCTGACACGTCAACTCCCAAATATCTGAAAACATTTACTTCTTCCGTAATCCCTCTCTCCATTGTGATATCCAATTTTTCTTTATTTAAATCGTTTGATACCCTCATCACCTTACTCTTATCTATGTTCACTTTCAACTTTCTACCTTTACACACCCTCCCAAACTCGTCCACTAAACTTTGCAACTTTTCTTTAGAATCTCCCAAAAGCACAGTATCATCAGCAAAAAGTAACTGTGTCAACTCCCATTTTGCATTTAATTCTCCATAATTTAATCCCACCCCTCTCCCCAACACCCTAGCATTTACTTCTTTTACAACCCCATCTATAAATATATTAAACAACCGTGGTGACATTACACATCCCTGTCTAAGACCTTCTTTTACCAGGAAGTAATCTCCCTCTCTCCTACACACCCTAACCTGAGCCTCACTATCCTCATAAAAACTCTTTACAGCCTTCAGTAACTTACTACCTATTCCATACACTTGCAACATTTGCCACATTGCTCCCCTATCCACTATCATATGCCTTTTCTAAATCCATAAATGCAATGAAAACTTCTCTACCTTTATCTAAATACTGTTCACATATATGCTTCACTGTAAACACTTGATCTACACATCCCCTACCCACTCTAAAGCCTCCTTGCTCATCTGCAATCCTACTCTCTGTCTTACCTCTAATTCTTTCAATAATAACCCTGCCATACACTTTACCTGGTATACTCAGTAAACTTATTCCCCTATAATTCTTACAATCTCTTTTATCCTCCTTCCATTTATATAAAGGAACTATACATGCTCTCTGCCAATCCCTAGGTACCTTCCCCTCTTTCATACATTTATTAAACAAAAATACCAACCACTCCAACACTATATCCCCCCCTGCTTTTAATATTTCTGTCATGATCCCGTCATTTCCAGCTGCTTTACCTCCTTTCATTCTACGTAATGCCTCACGCACCTCCCCCACACTCACATTCTGCTCTTCTTCACTCCTAAACGATGTTGTATCTCCCTGGCCAGTACATGAAATTACCGCCTCCCTCAATTTTAACTGCATAAATTCAGAAAGATGTATCCTTTCAAACTGTAAGAATTTTTTTTTTTCAATCTCTTGCCACACAAAATTTTGTAAAATCCTGGTATGCAACAGTTATTTCCTTGTATTTTCAACATCTGAAGCAGAGTGTAAGCATTTGAGGTAAGCAGAGTGTAAACATTTAAATAATTTGAGGAAGATTCTAAGTGCAACAGCTGACTTTGTAGACAGGAAAATCTATTAATGAATTTATGCATAAATCATCCATTAGTTATTCTTTAAGTATAAGTTAACATTTGTTTATGTTTATTACAGTGTATGGCGTTGTCCTGTGTGTGAACTTGTGTTTGAGTCTTCATCAACATTCCAAAGACATTTACGCTCCCATAGCATAGATGCCATTAATGAAGCCATAAGCAAAACTAAGGTAAGAATCATACTGAATTCTTCAATATTTCCTGCTTATTTACTTTCCTTTTTTGCCCATCAATGATCTTAAAAACAACAAAGCACTATTAGTTAGGTAATGAATACCAGTTGAGGATTATCCTCTTCAATGTCATCACAGTCTATGGGCTGCTCAGGATTGGAGATAAACGTTGATGTGGTTCTGGAGATGTTGCTACTAAAGAATCTAAAAAAATGCAGAATTATAGGCTGCCTTTCTGTACTCTTCCTTTATCAATAGACCTTCCAGTTTATGGCAAGTGTTGCTTCCAACCTCCATTTAAAGTTCAAATTCCTTCTAGTTTTGTTTATTGTTTTTTGCTTCCTTGGTTGCCTATTCCATGAGTTTGAAGAAGTTATAGGCGAAGTTAAGCATTGACTTGAAATTAGTCATGATATTGAAAATGTATGTCAAAAGATCACACAAATTCCTGTCACTTAGTTCTGAATTGCTCTTATTACCTAAGATTATCATGCTACTTTTTTTATACATCAGTACATCTCTGCAGTTTTCTGAACTCTGTTCCCCAATTTTGTATTTGTCTTAACAATCTTTTAGCACTGTTCATACTGCTTCATACTCAGTTATTTTGTAAAATAACAAATTACAGAGTGAAGACGTGGGTATAGATGGCAAAGTTAAGGTAACCTTGACTCCTGAAGAAATGGATGCCATTCTTCAGCAGACAACAGGATCTCAAATTAGTGTGGATGAAGGAAGTCAAAAGGCTGACACAAAAGGTGATACTCCCGCTGCTAAGCGACATCATTCCTCCCAAGATGTTGATAATCTCCAGGTTACTTTTTTGAAAGGAAATGAGACAGAAGAGGTAAGTGGGCATTTTTTGAAACTAAGAGTGGTAGTATATATTTAGTAAAGCAAGTCACTGTTACTTTTTTATATCTCTGTTAGGAAAATACAGTAAAAACCCTGTATCCATGGATTCGGTTTCCATGGTTTCAGATATCCATGGTTTACCATGGCCTGTAAATATTAAATGGAAAATTCCAGAAATAAACGATTCATAAGTTCCAAATTGTGCGGCATTCTGAGTAACATGGTGAAACCTTCCTGCCTTGTCACGCTCGGTACATGACTCATCTCTCAATAGCCTAACACAATGTCACAATGCCTACACCATCACCTCACTTCATCTCATCATTGTAGGCATTGAATCATCGTCACATCATCATATCGCAGCAACAACAAAGAATGGAGAAGCCAGTAAGTACCCACAAGATTTTTTCATACCCACCTGTCCATGCTTGGGCAGGTGGGTATGAAAACCATCAAAATTTTTATTATTTTTATTGAAACATCAGCTGTTTCCCACCAAGGTAGGGTGGCCCGAAAAAGAAAAACTTTCACCATCATTCACTCCATCACTGTCTTGCCAAAGGTGCGCTTACACTACAGTTATAAAACTGCAACATTAAAACCCCTCCTTCAGAGTTCAGGCACTGTACTTCCCATCTCCAGGACTCAAGTCTAGCCTGTCGATTTTCCTGAATCCCTTCATAAATGTTACCTTGCTCACATTCCAACAGCACATCAAGTCATAAAAACCATTTGTCTCCATTCGCTCCTATCTAACACACTTACGCATGCTTGCTGGAAGTCCAAGCCCCTCGCACACGAAACCTCCTTTACCCCCCTCCCTCCAACCTTTCCTAGGCTAACCCCTACTCCGCCTTCCCTCCACTACAGATTTATACCCGCAAAGTCATTCTATTTTGTTCCATCCTCTCTACATGTCTGAACCACCTCAACAACTCCTCCTCAGCTCTCTGGATAATAGTTTTGGTAATCCCGTACCTCCTAATTTCCAAACTACAAATTCTCTGCATTATATTCACACCACACATTGCCCTCAGACCTGATATCTCTATTGCCTCCAACCTTCTCTTTGTTGCAACATTCACCACCCATGTTTCACACTAAATATCCTAAATATCTGAATTCATTCACCTCCTCCATACTCTCTTCCTCCAACCTGATATCCAATCTTTCGTCACCTAATTTTTTTGTTATCCTCATCACCTTACTTTTTCCTATACATGTACATGTATTCACTTTTAATTTTCTTCTTTTACATACCCTACCAAACTCATCCACCAACCTCAGAAACTTCTATTCAGAATCTCCCAAAAGCACAGTGTCATTAGATTCTTTATCTTTTAACCCAAAACCTCTTGCCAACACCCGAGCATTCACTTCTCTTACAACCCCATCCATAAATATATTGAACGACCATGGTGACATCACACATCCTTGTCTAAGGCCTACTTTTACTGGGAAATAATCTCCCTCTCTCCTACATAATAACCTGAGCCTCATTATCCTCATAAAAACTCTTCACTGCTTTCAGTAACCTACCTCCTATTCCATACATTTGCAACATCTGCCACATTGCTTCCCTATCCACCCTGTCATACGCCTTTTCCAAATCCATAAATGCCACAAAAACCTCTTTACCCTTATCTAAATACTGTTCACCTATATGTTTCTCTGTAAACACTTGGTCTACACACCCCCTACCTTTCCTAAAGCCTCCTTGTTCATCTGCTATCCTACTCTCTGTCTTACTCTTAATTCTTTCAATAATAACTCTACCATACACTTTACCAGGTATACTCAACAGACTTCTTCCCTATAATTTTTGCGCTCTCTTTTGTCCTCTTTGCCTTTATACAAAAGAATTATGCATGCTCTCTGCCATGCATATATTAAAGTCACCATTTGGCATCGTTACAAAGTAGGAGGAGGTTATCCCAGGCAAAGGAGAGGCAACTCAGCTGAGCAGTCTAAGTAGTGCTTGAGACGCCATGACATAAGGAAGTACGTCTCTCTGGGGTGCTATAAAATCGTATATTTATGGTACTATCGACAATTTTATTATTTTAGGTGTCATTTGTTTTTCAGACTTATATAAGAAACATGCTGCATATCATAAAAACCTAATACAAACAGCTGTAAGATAGGAAATTGACATAATAGTGAGGTGTGGCAGCTGTGAGTGTACATACACTGACGGTTGATGATTATAATAGTACGTTGATTGTAATATTATGCTCTCTCTCTCTGGTCCACTACCACTAAAGAATTTGCGTTTATGACTAGGGGAAACTGCAAAAGTGTAGAATAACACTCCTTTCATATTCTTTTACAGATTAATGGTGTCAATTGCTCTCAAAAACTAAAAAGGAAATGTTTTTTCCAAGTTATATGCTTGCCCCGTTTTCCTCAAAGATCTCTAAAACGAACGATAAGTAATGAAACAAAAATATTCAGAGCTACCTCTCCTTTAAGAAATAAATATAAAAATGTATTTAAACTGTGTGTGTGTGGACAAGATAGTTTTCATTGCTCCATCGTCCCTTGAGGGTTAAGTTAAAATGTCAGAATCCCATTCATTCAAGAGAGAGAGAGAGAGAGAGAGAGAAAGCACAAGTATAATAATGTACCATGTTTTTTGTTATTATTCAATGTTGGTAATGTCTTATTGTGCTAACTATCAATTAAACTCTATCATAGGTATGTATGTAAACAAAAAATGACTTGTAGTATATGGGGTTTGCTACTATCCACAGTAGGTTTTGGAACTTATCACTCGCAGATATTGGGGGACTACTGTACATAAAAATTTGTGTACGAGTGGACATGCTGTATGTCTTTTCTGCCGTTTTTATTTAATATCTTAGTTATTCATTCTGATATTAATGAAGGTATAAATTTTGATCAATCAAATTTTTTTATTGCAAACTGAAATTTTGAGGATCTTTTATTTTACTGCATATTCACATTTCACTCACACACTATAACTGTAAAATTACAGTAAATGTTTGGAAGATTTACATGTTCTAAACTTTTGAATCTTGATTTGGCTTAGTAGTTTAATGCTTGTAGGATTATTTGTATACAGTGTCCTTATTTTAGTTATTTCAAATAATTATTAGCTTATATAAATTAAACCTAATTATTATTTTTATGAAATAGCCCTCAGTTATTGTACGTAGTATATGGAATTCAGAGATATTCCTTACACTATTTTTCGTAATTTTATTTTTTCAGAATGATTCACAGAAACATGCTCATCAGTGTAAAACCTGTGGTAAAAGCTTCAAGAAACCGTCAGATTTAGTACGACACATTAGAACCCACACAGGAGAGCGGCCATTCTCATGTGTTCAGTGTGGGAAGTCTTTTGCTGTTAAGTCTACATTGGATGTGCATATGAAAACTCATTCTGGAAAAAAGGATTTCATGTGCCATATATGCAATACCATGTTTGCAACTAAAGGGAGTTTAAGTATACATATGAGACTTCATACTGGGGATAAGCCATTTAAATGTAACCAGTGTGGGATGAAATTTAGAACCTCTGGTCATCGAAAGGCTCATGTTGTTAAACACTGTACATCTCAGGCTATGTCAGGAAAAACTACAAGATTTACCACAACTAAAGAGGAACCATTAGAAAGTGGAAACAATGCAGATGAGGCTGTGATGGAAATGCCAAATGAGGAAAGCCTTAATTCTGTTGTAATGATGACTGAAGGGACTGTATTGCAGCTACCAGGGCTTAATCTGGGCACTATTGATCCTTCAGCTTTACTCAACATTCAACCTATGACACTGGATGAAAGTGTGTTAAATCAGTTACAAGCTTCTGGTGTTACCATGATGGGTGCTGGTGAGGGAACTGTTGATGAGGATGCTGAGGATTCTATTTCTGTGAATCCCAATGTGGTAATGACTCAACCCAGAAATGTTCGTACGCCTAATGCAGAAACTGTGGAGGATTCTGATTTTGAAATTAGTATCTTTGATAGTGATGTAAGGGTTATTACAACACATTCACTAAATATGTTGGGGCAACATTTAGATAGAGACCCTGAAGCTACTCCTGATACTTCTTCCTTCATCCCATCAGAGCTCCATCTTGCAGATCTTGCAATCCAAGGACCAAACAACACTATACAGTGTGCTTTGTGCTCAAAATCATTTGTCAAATTAAGTGATTGCCAGGAGCACTTTATTTATCATAATATTTTTATAAGAGTTGGAGAGGATGGTGAAAATGTTGATAATGAAATACATTACTCTGTTATTCCTGCACCTGCACTTGGAGAAGTGCCGGATGATAATTCATTTCAAAGTGCACATAATGGAAAAAATCCATCAGGAATAAGCATTGGAGAAATACCTGGTTGTAAATTAGAAGAACAAGATCAGTCCAGTCTCAGCTATAAATGTGCCATACCTGAATGTGGTAAAACTTTTAAGAATGAGGGCAGTCTTGAACAGCATACAATTAATACTCATGTAAAACATCACGTATGTGCCAAGTGTGGTGGGGAAGACTTTCAGTCAGCAGCAGCTCTTCAGAAGCACATCAAAATGCATCACTCTGATGGAAAAGGAATCAGATGTGTGTTTTGTGTAGAGGAATACAGTGTACGTCCTGCTTTATACCATCACATTATTCATGAGCATTTGCAACTTGCTTTAGAGAATCCCATAGCTATTGAGAAAGTGGGGCTCAAAATTAATGTAACATCAGAATCTCAGAGAGAGGGGACAGTTGCAGGGGCCCAGGGTACAATGGAGGAGCTGGATGCTTTGGAGTTCTTTCCGTCTGTAAATAATGATGCTCCTCTTGAGTAACAGTAAACATACATTTAAGATTATGTTGGTTTTGCTTTAATTAGTTTTCTCCTTTAAAGCATATCCCCAATGCCTTGTTTTAGATCTAGTTGCTACAACTATTGACATTAATTCACTTAAAATTGATATAAAAATAATATTTTGAAAATATTATTAAATTTATTTAATGTTATTTTTTGTACAGTGCATGAAATTTAATATTGAGGAACATTTACAAAATTTCAGATAATTGGTAAAATAGTTTGTATTAAATACTTAACACTGTATGTCATATCATATAGTATTTTTTAATGTCTTCCCTTATAAGTTTTTTAAACAGCAATTTGGCCTCTTTCTAATTATGAATTAAGTACAAACTGAAATTGTAAATACTGTATTACCCAAGGATGGGTAATGTAACCAAAGTAGGAACTAGAGTACATGTATTGGTAAATTTTTGTGAATTTTATATTACTGTAACAACATTTTCTGGGGATAGGATGATCTGTTATTGCCTTCAGAATTTTGAAGATTCAGTTGTGAGAGGGTTCAATTTTTTTATTATAATATTGTATAGTAAATTTATATTTGTATATATGAAAATCCTGCAATTAGACATAATTTACAGCTATTTATTTCCACTTCTTAGTATATTCATTACTCTGCATTACACCAATTTTAGAAGCATGATAATCATTGTTAAAAGATATATTATTTTGAATAAGATCTGGAAGTCTTTATCTCTAGCTATCATACCCTTTACTGTAGGTTCATGTGTGAACTTGAACTATTGTCATTCAAGTTTCACCATAGCCAGCATGTCTGACATGTGATGATGTATGCTACAATATCCAGAATGCACCACTTAACTGATAGGTCAAAAGTCTGACCATTTATTAATGTGTATTAATATGTAAAGCTAGCAGCTTTATGACCTGACACACAAGAAGTACAACCATTTGTTGACATGCCTTAAGTACAACTTGTATGTAGTGTGTATGTTAAAAGCATAACATTTAGTAACTTGCCTTCAGTACAATTTATATTAACAGGCTTTATTTGTTCAATAATTCATTATAATGTGAAACAATTATGTCACACTTTTAGGTATTTAAATCTTTAAGTTCAGTGTTATCACTATGCTCAAATTCTATTTATTTTTATATCTATGATGGTAATGTTTAATTTTGAAGAAAACTAAATGACTCAGCATTCAAGAGTACATCTAGTCAGGTTTCATTTTTGCATGGCTAGGTTAGTCATTATTTGACAGCTCAGGGAATGAACAGAATTTAAACTCGTGGTAAACTAGCCTTAAAACTAGCAAGCCAGGGCTCTTAACAACTAGTCTGCACAGGCTTAATAAGAATCTTATTGAGCCTGTACAATCTAATAGTTAGAGCATTGTCATGCTAGTTTTAGGACTGGTTTGCCATGGGTTCAAATCCTGTCCATTCCCAGAGTCATTTTCAGTTGTATTATTCTGATTTTTTTCAAATCATTATTTGTTGCTTTACTTTTGAGACTTCTTTTTGTAACATATGTAAGTTTACAGATATTGTTCACAAGAAACTTGCTTCTCCCATTTCGGCTAAAAACTGTATCTGAGGCCCATAGGTCAGAAATTTTGACATAAAAAGCTTGTGTTAACCTCAGTGTACTGTAACTGTTTTTCTTTTTGCTTAAATTAATGTTTTTTATCAAAGGTTTGGTAATAACTACAAAATTGCTTATTGTGAAGTCTAATATATTCCAAGTGCTGAGGAATTTGCACCTCAGTCCTGCAACTACATAAACTTCACATACATATTGCAAAGCAGAGGCAAATACTCATATGTATCAGCGATATTTGGCCTTACCCTCAGTCAGACTTGATTCTATATACATATAGAGGGACTAGTGTCCGTATGCATTACTATATTCATTAAGGAAACGTGATTAGTTCCCAAGATGCACATCAACAATTTGCAATTCTAACCTCTTGTTGAAATAGTGTGAATAGACAAGTACAGCAGTAGGCCTATCAAGTATGCAGTATGCTCATCAAGTATTTGTCTACCTTGTTTTTAAGCTATGTAAACCTTTTTTTTTTTTTTTCTAACATTTTACCAGGCAATACCAAATACGTACAGTGGACCCCCGGTTATCGGCTGTTCCAGCTATTGGCCAACTCGCTTATCGCCCATTTTTTTGGGGCTAAATTTTATTCCGGTTATCGGCCGTATTGGACGCGTAATAAGTCACTCTTGATGAGCACATTAAATGTCTTATTTTAGGTTAATATAGACATTTTCATTAATCCATCTATGATATTTTCTTCAAAATTATGTATATAAGAAACACGTTACATAGCATATAAACATGCAATTTTTATATGTTATCGAGTGGTGAGTACTGGCGAATCAAGGAGGAGGAGGGTGGAGGGTAAACATTACATTTTCTCTGATTCAGCGTTAGAGAAAACTGTGAATCTGGCGTCTGGTGCAGTCACCGCCCTTCATACGCATTTGTTTACAATTCTTGACATGAATTATTCATTACTTCTCTCTCTAAAGGTACAGTAGTTGTTAGAAACAATTAAACTCAGTGAACATGGTAATAATACGTATAGCTGGTTTTTTTTTTTCAACAAGTCGGCCGTCTCCCACCGAGGCAGGGTGACCCAAAAAGAAAGAAAATCCCCAAAAAGAAAATACTTTCATCATCATTCAACACTTTCACCACACTCATACATAATCACTGTCAAATATAATAATATAGCTGTGTAGTGTAATAATATGGCTGTGTATTGTAGCCCAGGGAGGCTACATACTATGAGTACCTACATTACCGCTGCCTTCACTGACTTCCTACAAATATATAAATACTACTCACCTCTCACCCTACATTAAGACTACAAATATTTTAAGGTATGTAATGAATGCACTGTCGGAGTAAATGACAAAGAAGGGAAGTAACCCTAGAGAGGGTTTTGATACCTGAAGTCCTTATGGAGGGGGATTCCCAACTCCCTCTTCCCTCCTGCCTTCTTCAATACACCAACAAGAGTCTTCAATAAAGGTATATAATGTTCATTTATCATTAAAATTTGTGGTAGACAGCAACCACTCAGGGAGGTACTACCATCCTGCCAGGTGACTGTGAAACAGAAACCTGAAACTGTTTTACATGATGGTAGGATTGCTGGTGTCTTTTTTCTGTCTCATAAACATGCAAGATTTCAGGTACGTCTTGCTACTTCTACTTACACTTAGGTCACACTACGCAAACATGTACACGTTTATTGTATACATACTCATCTGAGTTTTCTTTGATTTTATCTTAATAGTTCTTGTTCTTATTGCTTTTCCCTTTCATATCCATGGGGAAGTGGAATAAGAATCTTTCCTCCGTAAGCCATGCGTGTTGTAAAAGTCAACTAAAATGCCGGGAACAATGGGCTAGTAACCCCTTTTCCTGTATAGCTTACTAAAAAGAAGAAGAAGAAAATCGTCAAAGTGGGATGTTTGAATGTGCGGGGATGTTGTGCGAATGATAAGAAAGAGATGATTGTAGATGTTATGAATGAAAAGAAGCTGGATGTCCTGGCTTTAAGTGAGACAAAGCTGAAGGGGGTAGGAGAGTTTCAGTGGGGAGAAATAAATGGGATTAGATCAGGGGTTTCAAATAGAGTTAGAGCTAAAGAAGGAGTGGCAATAATGTTGAATAATCAGTTATGGCAGGTAAAGAAGGAATATAAATGTATAAATTCAAGGATTATGTGGAGTAAAATAAAGGTTGGATGTGAAAAGTGGGTTATAGTAAGTGTTTATGCACCTGGAGAAGAGAGAAGTGTAGAGGAGAGAGAGAGATTTTGGGAAATGTTGAGTGAGTGTGTGGGAGTTTTCAACCAAGTGAGAGAGTAATTGTGGTTGGGGATCTTAATGCTAAAGTGGGTAAAAATGTTGTGGATGGAGTAGTAGGTAAATTTGAGGGTGCCAGGGTAAATGTAAATGGGGAGCCATTAATTGAGCTATGTGTAGAAAGAGGTTTGGTAATAAGTAATACATATTTTATGAAAAGAGGATAAATAAATATACAAGGTATGATATAGCACGTAAGGAAAGTAGTTTGTTGGATTATGTATTGGTGGATAAAAGGTTGATGAGTAGGCTTCAGGATGTACATGTTTATAGAGGGGCAACGGATATATCAGATCATTATTTGGTTGTAGCTACAGTTAGAGTAAAAGGTAGATGGGACAAAAAGAAAATGGCAACAGCAAGTAAGAGAGAGGTAAAAGTGTATAAACTAAGGGAGGAGGAAGTTAGGGTGAGATATAAGGAACTATTGGCAGAAAGGTGGGCTAGTGCAAGTAGGAGTAGTGGGGGTTGAAGAGAGTTGGGATAGTTTTAAAAATGCAGTATTAGAATGTGGGGCAGAAGTTTGTGGTTATAGGAGGGTGGGTGCAGGAGGAAAGAGGAGTGAGTGGTGGAATGAAGAAGTAAAGGGTGTGATAAAAGAGAAAAAGGTAGCTTATGAGAGGTTTTACAAAACAGAAGTGTTAGTAGAAGAGCAGAGTATATGGAGAGTAAAAGAAAGGTGAAGAGAGTGGTGAGAGAGTGCAAAAGAAGAGCGGATGAAAGAACGGGAGAGGCTCTGTCAAGAAATTTTGCTGAAAACAAGAAAAATTTTGGAGTGAGATAAACAAGGTAAGAAAGCCTAGGGAACGAATGTATTTGTCAGTTAAAAACAGAGTAGGGAGTTAGTAGATGGGGAGCTGGAGGTATTGGGTAGATGGCAGGAATATTTTGAGGAACTTTTAAATGTTGATGAAAAGAGGGAGGCGATAATTTCATGTACTGGCCAGGAGGTACAACATCGTTTAGGAGTGAAGAAGAGCAGGATGTGAGTGTGGGGAGGTGCGTGAGGCATTACGTAGAATGAAAGGGGTAAAGCAGCAGGAATTGACGGAATCATGACAGAAATGTTAAAAGCAGGGGGATATAGTGCTGGAGTGGTTGGTATTTTTGTTTAATAAATGTATGAAAGAGGGAAGGTACCTAGGGATTGGCAGCGAGCATGTATAGTTCCTTTATATAAAGGGAAGGGGATAAAAGAGAGTGTAAAAATTATAGGGAATAAGTTTACTGAGTATACCAGGTAAAGTGTATGGCAGGGTTATTATTGAAAGAATTAGAGGTAAGACAGAGAGTAGGATTGCAGATGAGCAAGGAGGCTTTAGAATGGGTAGGGGATGTGTAGATCAAGTGTTTACAGTGAAGCATATATGTGAACAGTATTTAGATAAAGGTAGAGAAGTTTTATTGCATTTATGGATTTAGAAAAGGCATATGATAGAGTGGATAGGGGAGCAATGTGGCAAATGTTGCAAGTGTATGGAATAGGTAGTAAGTTACTGAAGGCTGTAAAGAGTTTTTATGAGGATAGTGAGGCTCAGGTTAGGGTGTGTAGGAGAGAGGGAGATTACTTCCGGTAAAAGTAGGTCTTAGACAGGGATGTGTGATGTCACCATGGTTGTTTAATATATTTATAGATGGGGTTGTAAAAGAAGTAAATGCTAGGGTGTTGGGGAGAGGGTGGGATTAAATTATGGAGAATTAAATGCAAATGGGAGTTGACACAGTTACTTTTTGCTGATGATACTGTGCTTATGGGAGATTCTAAAGAAAAGTTGCAAAGGTTAGTGGACGAGTTTGGGAGAGTGTGTAAGGTAGAAAGTTGAAAGTGAACATAGATAAGAGTAAGGTGATGAGGGTATCAAACGATTTAAATAAAGAAAAATTGGATATCACATTGGAGAGAGGGATTATGGAAGAAGTAAATGTTTTCAGATATTTGGGAGTTGATGTGTCAGCGGATGGATTTATGAAGGATGAGGTTAACCATAGAATTGATGAAGGAAAAAAGGTGAGTGGTGCATTGAGGTATCTGTGGAGACAAAAAACGTTATCCATGGAGGCAAAGAAGGGAATGTACGAAAGTATAGTGGTACCAACACTCTTATATGGGTGTGAAGCATGGGTTGCAAATGCTGCAGCGAGGAGGAGGCTGGAGGCAGTGGAGATGTCCTGTCTAAGGGCAATGTGTGGGGTAAATATTATGCAGAAAATTCGAATGTGGAAATTAGGAAAAGGTGTGGAGTTACTAAAAGTATTTGTCAGAGGGCTGAAGAGGGGTTGTTGAGGTGGTTTGGTCATTTAGAGAGAATGGATCAAAGTAGAATGACTTGGAGAGCGTATAAATCTGTAGGGGAAGGAAGGCGGGGTAGGGGTCGTCCTAGAAAAGGTTGGAGGGAAGGGGTAAAGGAGGTTTTGTGGGCGAGGGGTTTGGACTTCCAGCAAGCATGTGTGAGCGTGTTAGATAGGAGTGAATGGAGATGAATGGTTTTTGGGACATGACGATCTGTTGGAGTGTGAGCAGGGTAACATTGTGTGAAGGGATTCAGGGAAACCAGTTAATTGATTTAGTTGGACATGAGTCCTGGAAATGGGAAGTACAATGCCTGCACTTTAAAGGAGGGGTCTGAGATAGTGACAGCTGGGAGGGACTTTTCTCAGCTGTCGTATCTGAGCTCCTCTGCAAAGACAGTGATTATGTATGAGTGTGGTGAAAGTGTTGAATGATGATGAAAGTTTTTTCTTTTTGGGTCACCCTGCCTCGGTGGGAGACGGCCGACTTGTTGAAAAAAAAAAACAAAAAAAAAAATTATTTCTCATTTTTTCTGTATGTAAAACTATAGTTAATCTTTAAAAAATGTATTTTTCGTTAATATTTTTGGGTGTCTGAAACAGATTAATTGTACAGTGGTACCTTGAGTTACGAGCTTAATTCGTTCCAGACGGCTATTCAAGTGCCGATACCGAAGGAATTTTTTCCCATAAGAAATAATGGAAATTAGATTAATCCATTTCAGACCCCCAAAAATACACTTACAAGAGCTCCTACAAAAATACACTTAATAATTGTTCGAGTTGGGAGCTGCTCATAAGTAGAGGTACCACTGTATTTACATTAATTCTTATTGGAAATATTATTTCGCTTTTAGGCCGACCTTCTGGAACGGATTACGGCTGATAACCGGGGGTCCACTGTACCAATATGCAAGTAGTAGACAGTTGATTCACTGCTGTAGTGCATGCAGGCCAGATTCTCATGTATTTTGTCACCTCCCAGTCATGTTTAGTTATAATACATTATAGTATCTTGTATAATACATTGTGGTATCTGGTTGCTTAAAATCATAGGATGAAATGATATATCTATGAATCTGGCTTGAATGTACTCTGGCAGAGTTGAATCAGTTAAAATGTATTCTCCTCTCTTGTTGTGTGACGGCTCAAAGAAACAGTACATGCCTGGTGTGGTGCTGGGCTGGGGTTTACAGCCCAACTTTACAAATATTTAGGGTTGTCAAACTTTATGTGCAGTTTGGGAACCAGTTGTGTTTGCTTAATTGTGTAGTACACCTGGTTGCCTAAAAATCTGGAAAATGACGAAATAACATTGAATGTGGGATGACTGCACTCTTGCAGGGGGTTCAATCAATCTGAATAGACACTTCACTGCTTTTGTAGTGTAGTAGCTCATAGGAACGTTACTCACCTGGTGTGATGCCAAAATGGGGTTCATGTCCCTGCCAGGGCATTGGGTTGTTATGCAATTATATTCATACATATACAGTCTATCTTTTTTTAATGTTTTTTCTTAATCCCTCTGGGACCAATTTGTCCTTCAGTAGAATGGTTTATGGGTAATCTTCCTGAAACTTTTCAGCCAACTTCAGGTTTTTAAAATTCTTAAAGAACACTTTCAAACATCAGCAAAAAAATACATGTTGGTGTAACCAGTAAGTGAAGCAAGCTCTTGTTTGCATTCTTAAGCAAGAATGTGTGAATGGTTTAGCATTATTTCAAATGTTTATATTGAAGCATATAAGCATGTTTGTTGCATTTAAGGATTTACAGAACACACATGATAGGGATTATAGGGGAGCCAAGTGCCGGATGTTGCAAATGTATGGAATAGGAGGTAGGTAACTAAAGAGTATTTATGCAGTTGTGAGGCTTAGGTTAGGGTATATAGAAAGAAGGGGGACTATTTCCCATTGAAATTAGGTCCTAGGCAGGAGGAAGGGAGGGTTAATGTTTGTCCCATACAGTTTTGAGTTCACACATCATTATCCCTCCCATCTTGGTCTAAGGAATTTAACCTGTGTCCCAGTTTCGTGAATAGAGTTTGAATGACTTCCATTTCCCCAGGCACTGTATGACCCCTGTGGGTTTAACATTCCCCCCCATGAATGTAATAACACCACTATCCTTCACTTCATACCTTTGCACATTCCTACTTTTGCACATCCTTCCTGTAGAGCTGTATGACCCTTAGGGGTTTAGTCCTTAATTTAATTATGCATATTAATTGCTCTCTTAGTTATGATTTTTTTTTTTTCAACAAACCAGCCGTATATATACAGTAATTATATTATTATTGCTCATTCATCCTGGTGCTGTACATCATGCAAGGTAAGAGATGGTTTTGAGGGAATAATAGCAGAGGTGCCTGTAATTCAGGGTGGGTATGTAGTTTCTTTTTGTTATGGGTGCTGTCATCTGGTATTTACTATTGATCTTGCAGGTCAATCAAGACGCTGATAACTTTGGGTTTATTGGTGTATTTATAGAGACTGGTTGTGAGGTGACAGCACAGCCAAGCCTGGGATTATTATCCTCTGGCTTGGATACAAAGACGTCAGTGCACTACTACTACAGACATTAAAGACCCTAACTTTCATTGTTCTTAAAGAAACTTGGCTAAAACATAGTAGATATATATGTAGTATATAACTTACCTAGGTATACAGTCATTTGTAACGGCAGACCTAATCAAATGGGAGAAGGAAGTTTGGTATATCACACCATTCGCTGAGCCTCTCAAGGAACATGCTTTGATGCCAGTGATGGGAGGCTACACTCTCCCACCTTCGTACCAGACACACATCATACTCATGGGTATCTCATGGGGAAGCACCCAGCACTGCTCTCACATTCCGTTGTCAGTTAATCTCTTAATAAACTGTCTTGTCTATCAGTGTGCATGCAGAATTTACTTCCTTGCTGACAGCCCCCACCTTTGATACTGACTTCTTCTTTGACTTTTTGTCAGCAACTGCCTTATTATACCATCTTTTGATTATATTTTTCCTTCAGCACTCCCCACTACCCTTTATAACTCTACCTCTTACATGCTCCTAACCCTCACTTGTCTATGATCTTTGCATATTTCATCTTTAGCACATGCCACTCTGCAGCACTGTATGACCCTTGTGGGTTTAGTATTTTTTTTTTTTCAATAATTTGATGCCAGTGATTGGTTCTTGATCCAAGGAACTGGTTCTGCCATTCCTTAGATTAAACCTTCCATTTCCTCAGACACTGGATGACCCCTATGGGTTCACCACTTCCCCTGATTAATATAATAATTTATTACAATAATTATGGTACAAAAAAAATAGCACTGAGAATGTTGTTGGAAAAGTTGTTGACTAATAAATAGTTTCATGAGCATGACTGTTGTATGACACTTGGGTTTGGCGCTTGTTTCCGAATGTCATAATAATATGATAGAAAATCCATTGTGATGAGAGTATAATAGGAAACACTGTGATGGACTCCCTCTAACGACCTTACATTATCTTCCCTCCTTGCTGACAGACCCACCTTTGACCCAGACTTCCTTGTTGACTTTTTGACAGCAACTGATTTACTAAACAAACTTAGAAGATACTTCCTTTAACACTACTCACAGCCCTTTATAACTCTCCCTCTGTTGTCCTCTCCACTCTTGCTACTCTATGATCCTGCACTATCCCCTGCTCTGTTTCACTGTATGATCCTTGTAGGTTTAGCGCTTCTTTTTGATTATAATAATGTGATGGACCCCTCAAGGGAGGCTCCTTGATTCTGGTGAGGGGTTCTTGATCTAAGGAATTAGACCTGTACTAACTGTCCTTAAATGGAGTCTCTGCCTTCTATTTTATCAGGCTGTATGACTCCTATGGGTTTAGTGCTACCCCCATAATAAGTAAGTAGATTTAGATATGGGTAAACATAAGTACAATTATCATACATAATACCCTTCAAGGGAGGTTCCTTGACACTGGTGAGGGGCTCCTGCTCTAGGGAATTGGCAATCCCTGCACTATCCACCATCCTGCTGCACTCCATACCCTACTAATCATCCATCTCCATCTTACAACCCACTCTCCCTGCATCCTGCAATAACATGCAGCGCTGTATAACCCCTTTGGTTTAGCGCTTCTATTTGATTATAATAATAACTTCCCGCTTACAATCTATTCTCCCTGCATCCTGTCCTACCCTGCCGCGCTGTATGACCCGTGTGGTTTAGCGCTTCTTTTGATTATAATAATCTAGGGAATTGGAGCTGTGCACTGGTTCCCTGCATTGAGCCTGAATACCTTCCATCCCCCCCATATGCACTGTATAATCCTACGGGTTTATCGCTCCCCATGATTATAATATTATAATCATACATAATAACATTTGTGTAAATTACCCAAGACAGTCAGACGACAGCAAATACTATGAAATGCAGCATGACAGTAAACCCTGTAATGGAACATTATAAAATAACCATTCTATGTAATGGAATATGAAAGTTTTTATTTTTTTTGCAATAAATCTGAAGCAAATTCAAGTTTAGCCTCTTTAAGGGGGGCTCCTTGTCGCAGTAAAGAGGCTATCGGTCTGAGGAATTGGACCTCTTGGTCTTCTTCCTCAGACCGAACCTAATTACCCCCCAATCCCCCCTCCCTTTTCCCATCTTCCCCATCCTCCGTTTTCCCTTTCCTCCTCCTCCTCCTCATCCCTCCCTTATTTCCTTCCCAGTTTTACCCTGGGAGCTTCTCTCCTCAGGCATTCTAGTTCCTAGGTAGGGGGAAGGGTATCGTAGTCCATCCCATTTCGTTGAGGTCCTTGGCGGTGGTGTAGTTTGCCGTGGAATCTGGATCGCCTGGGGATGTCCCGATCCCTCTCCGGTCACCCGGGGGGTGGCCTTGGGTATCTTTCGGGCGACGGGTGTATCTCTGGAGGCCACCTTTCGGATTCCGGGGGTGGTGGCCGAAGGCGGTATGCTTTGTGGCGGATATCCGGCCGCCCTCTCTTTTGTCCGCCAAGATGGCTCGGTGGATGTGAGGTTGCTATCCCGGATTGCTGGTTTACTGGCATGAAGGGTAGGGTATGGCACGGGTTCCATGCAGCATCTGCACTACTTGCGGTGTTGAGGTCCTCTTGGGCGCGGAGGGGGATTTGCGCTCCCTTTCATTCCTCCTAGGAGCTATTCCTCCACGTTCCCCCCTTTTTATATTTTTTTTATTTTTATTTTCTTTTCTTTCTTTTTTTTTCTTAAAAATAAAAAGAAAGAAGTAACCTAACCATGGCTGACCCAATCCATGAACCCACTACCCCCGGGCCCCTTCCTGATACCGCACCCAGTACTGACCCTGCCCCTGTACCTCTTGCTTGTGCCGGTTTATCACCTGCTTCAGGTACCAGGGACCCGACTGGCCCTTTTGATACGTCTGACCTTCGCTCTTCTCTGACCTTGATTCCGGCTTCTCCCTCGACGGTGCGGCAATTTTCGAATCGCTCGCCCGTCTCCCATCGGACCACTCCCGGTCCTACACCCAAACGACCAAGACCCACACATGATGATTCGACGCTTCCTTCTCGTTCATCTCAGAAACGACCAGCTCGTCACTCACTCCCCTTAAACTCTCTGTTTCAAACTACTCAATGGACAAAGTTTTTTACTCTGCGACCGACTTCTCCTAATACCTATCTTTCAGACCATAGTATTGGTAAAGCTCTGCTACGCCATGTTGGTAAAGACATCTCATTTCACGCTCTCAAGAGCGGCACTCGCATCATCACGGTCCAGAATGCTGGCCAAGCTCGCGATCTTTCTCTTCTTACAACCATAGATTCTGCTCCTGTTACTATTGACAAACACCATTCCCTCAATTCTTGTTGTGGTTCTGTCATTTGCCCCCACCATTGTCCAACGGAATTTCCAGACATGTGGTGATGACATTTTCGAGCAGCAGGCTCCAAGAACTCCCTATCCTTAAAGTTGACACTTTTGTCCTCCTGCCAATAGCGAAGACGTTATCCTTGCAATATAGCTCGTTTAACATTTGACTGCCGTGAACTACCACCTTCGGTTTACATTGCAGGTCAACGTTTACAAGTCCGAAAGGTGACCCCTACACCGCAACAGTGTAGAAACTGCTGGCGTTTTGGTCATCCAGCGAAATATTGCAGGTCCATGGCCGAATGCCCAGTCTGTGGTGCTGACGACCATGCCAGTTCTTCTTGTACTCTCCCTCCCTCTTGCCTTAACTGTCATGAGGCACATCCATCATATTCTCGCCGTTGTCAGGTTTACCAAAAAAAACGGGAAATGTTGTCTAAAAAGGGGGAAAAAAGTTTCCCCAAGGCGGGCCCCCCCTCATCCCCGGGAATTTCCTTTTCCCCAAAATTTAAAAACGTCCCCCTTTGGGGTCCCTTTTTCCCCGGCTTCCTCTGGGGTTCCCACCCTCAATCACCCCTTTTAACCCTTTTTGATATTTTCCCCGGGTCCCAGGGGGCCCTTCCCCCCTCCACCCAATCCCACTAACGCACAATTGTGATCTACACGTCCCGCCCTTCACCAAAACCCCCAAAGCCCCCCCTTCTCATAAGCCTAAAAAACCCCCTTTTTCCCGGGGTTCTTCCCTTCTAGTTCTATAACGGGGGGGGTTCATCCTCCTCTAACACTCCTTCACCCCCGTCCCCCCCCCCTTATTTAATTAATAATAATAATAATAATAATAATAGTTTATTTGGAAAAGTACAAAAAAATTTTTTTGGATTAAGGGGGTGTAATGCCAAAACCCAATAGGGGCTTTTTGGGCAGATTAAAAAATTAACTTAAAACAAATTTTAAAAATTTTTTAGATAGTTTAAATGAGTATGGGTGAGATTTAAGCTATGAAATTTAAACATGGTTTAGACATGATTTTTTTTTAAAATTTTTTTTTGTACTTTTTTTTCATTATAAAATTAATTAAATCAGATTAAAAAATTAAAGCAATAATTTATAATATAAAAAAAAATTATGGTTGATAATTTATAAAATAAAAAGTTGCATACCCTAAGTTAAAAAAATTTTAAAAAAATTTTAACATATCAATTAATTGAGCAATTTATTGGGGGTGAACTAATTGAGTGAGATAACAATTTAAAATATTTAATTGCATTGCAGTTATTTTAAAGTGGTCATTATAATGTAAAGTGTTGTGGAAATAATTAGCTAAGTATTAATATTCAAAAGGGGGTTTTTTACATTCAATTGATTAGGGGGGTTTTTTCCGTTAATGATTATTTTTTTTTTGCTGGAATGTTTGATTTTGAGCAATTAGCTTTGGGTGAAGGGGGTTTTTTAATCTTTTTGGGAATTGGGGTACAGGGGGGTTTTTTTTGGTGGGGTTGTTAAATTTTATTCCTTTTTTTGCATTGATTTTTAAATAGTGTTAGAGGGGCCAGGGGGAACATGGGTGATCTGTGTCTAGTGTTATGGTTGTGCCCTTTTTAAAAATTAAAAAGGAAAAGTTTGGTGGGGGGTTAATATTTGCATAGAGTGTTCTATGTATGTAAAAGGCAAAAAAAAAAGTATGGATGTCTTGTATGGGGGGTTTAGGTTTTGAATTTGGTGGAGTATGTTGCCTGGATTGAAATTTGTTATCATTCGATTTTTTCCCCCTCTTCTATCTCTGCCCTCTACTTTATCAGTCTATAGACCCCCCGATGTTGTCCTCTTTTTCCCCATTTCTTGTAGTCCCACTTTGGGGGAAAACTATTGCAGTATATTTCTCCCCCGATGATGGACACTCTCACCGGGGTTCCTCATCTCTCCCGTCTAAACCCCCCCTTTCCCTTTTCCCCTCCTCCTCCTTCTCTGATTACAGGTCTTCCGCTACCTCCCCCCGTGGACTTTTCTAACCCCAGTCCAAGATTCCCTCACTTCCACTTATATCTTTCTCTCCAAAATCTGGCTTTTAATAAAAACCCAGGCCTCAGGGAAAAGGGTGAGCTTCAGGTGTTGCTTTATTTTTTCCCCATTGGGGTCTGTTGCAAAAACCCCAAAAACAATCCCATTTATCAGGCCCTTTTGGCTTGATTTGTTATATTCATCTGATCCTTTTGATGGAACCTTTCAAAAAATGCTCTTCTTTACGCACTTGGGCCTCCCCTCGGCTCTATGTTCCTTCTTCCTTACATTACAAGCCAGTATCCACTTGAAAAATGGTATACCTTTTGGGGTTTTTTTTATCTCCCCTTGGGGCAATGTCTATCCCAAAATGTTGATTTTCTGGGGTTTTTTTCCCTTGCCCCCCCTTCTTTCGGGGATTTTAAACACCATTTTTTCTGGGGAGGGTGCCTGTGATCCCTGGCATTCAGTTGGGGGGCATTTCTTCCTTCTCTTCCCCTCCTTTTTTAAATGGGTCTCCTACCCATTTGATCCTCGAACTCATTCTTTCTCTGCCGATCTTTTTCCCCCCCGCTCTTCATCTACTGTCCTTTACTTCACCTTTTTCTCCCCGGGGGTTTCATGAACGATCATTTCCCAAATCCTTAAATTTTTTTTCCCCCTCCCCCATTGCCCCCGCGGGTTTTTCCCGGGGGAAATGGGCCTTTCCCCACCCCCCTGCCCCAAAGGGTTTCCCCCCCCCCCCTCCATTATGAAAGGGTTTCACTCCCTTTTTCCCCCCCTCTTCCCGCCTTCTTTTCCCCAAAACGGGGGGCATCCTCAAGTCTGGCCCTGGGTCTCCCCCCTTTTCTGGGGGTGCATTTGGGGAAAAGGGGCCCCCGGGGGGGGGGGTCAAAAAAAGGCTAAAAGGCTCCTTTATTTCAACAGAAAAGGTTTGCTGCCTTGTATAAATGACTCTTTTTCCCCAAAACGTTTTTCTGTCCCCTTTAAATTCCTCGATGAGTCAGTCTGGAAAAATCAAAAGGGGGAAATTCTCCCCGACCCCCGGGGGCCCGTTCCCGGGGGTTTTTTTGGGGGATTCCCCCCCTTTGCCGTTCCAAATGGTAATCTCTGGGCCGCATTTCTCAGGGTCCCCCTTTCCCTCGTTCCTTTTTCTAAGTCTGCCAGGGGTTAAAGCCCTTAGATTTTCTTCTCTTAGAAGAAAAATTTTTTCCTTTTACCCTTCAAGAACGGGGGCAACACTCTCTTGCCCATCTGGCAATGGGAGGGGCATCATTTCATCCGCATTTACATCAGTCTCCTTACTGTCCTCTTAATCTTTAATCCATATGGTCGCAAGGGGTTTTTTAACTGTGAAAAATTATTGTTCCTTTTAAAAAACCCCCTGCTCGGGGCAGTCCCTCTCACTACCCTCCCCGCTCTTCCCCCGAAGTTTGCAAGGGGATGGGCGTCGTTAAAGCGTTTGATGTGGGATTTAGTTTTTTTATTATAATCAAATAGAGGGTAAACCACAGGGTTTCAGCGCTCAGGTTTTGTAGGATGCAAAAATGGTTTAAGGGGGGGAAAAAACGTTTGTAGGGTATGGGTGCAAGATGGCGGAGGATAGTGCAGGGGGGGGTAACAAGATCGGGTGAAGGGACTGAGGGGG
>WNWK01023355.1:0-31206 GCA_009830355.1 Cherax destructor
CCCCTTCTCCTGTATATATTACTAAATGTAAAATGGGAAACTTTCGTTTTTCATTTTGGGCCACCCCACTTCGGTGGGAAACGGCCGACGTGTTGAAAGAAAGAAAGAACTTTTTATTATTTTATTATTATTATTGCTTTAATTTGTTTAATCTGATTTAATTAATTTTATAATGAAGACAAAAGTACAAAACTATGTTCAAATTTCATAGCTTAAATACTCACCTTTACTCATTGTATACTATCTACAAAAATTCTTACAATTTAGTTTTAAGTTAATTTTAAGTCTGCCCAAAATGCCCTGCATACTAGGGGCTTTTGGCATGTACACCTCATGTAATCTCAATAACCAAATGTAATTCTTTGTATCATGTCCAAATAAAAATTATTATTATAATTATATATTACAGAAATAGAGATGATTCTGAATACTTTACAGACTAAAAGTAGCTTGAAATTGAGCTCAAAGTAGCAGAAATGTTAAATTTTTGCTAATATTCACGAGTAAACAAATCACGTCAAGCGTCCAATACATGTCAACTGGTGAGCCTAATATGCATTCACGAATGAGCTGATATTATTTATACAATTATTACAATTATGCAGTAGTCTAACAGTAAATATTCTAATTTTTTGTGTGAATAAAAATTCAAAATGGAAAGCAAGCGTAATATTAGAGGGCCCTGGAGACATGACTAATGAACAGAGAAAATGTTATTTTAGTGCCAGGAATGTCTGTATTGTTTATTTTAGACCCTATTTTGAAAATGGCCTTTCTTGAATTGTGTGTGAAATTGGCCAAATTAATAATTTCAGAATACTTTATTAGGTAGTTGAAATAGGTAAATGGGAGGTTTCTTAATATAATCATTTTATTTCAGCATGATATATGATTGTACAAAGGAGTATAACAATGGAGTGTATATGCCAAAAGCCCCTTTATATGCAGAGCATTTCGGGCAAACTTAAGATTAATAAGGCAGTAACAGTGCAGTAATTCTGTACATAAGGTTATTATTAGAGTTACAATTAATACAAGAGAACTGAATATTCTATTAGTTCATGCTATATGGCTTTAATATGTCTGGTAGAGAGGAATTACAATTTTGATTATTACACTAAGGAGGACACAATGGAATGTACCTCAACCAGCTCTCCTTGCACTATACCACTCACTCATCTACCCTTATCTCACTTATGGAATCTGTGCATGGGGATCTACAACATTAAATCACCTTAGACCACTCATAACCCAGCAAAAGGCTGCAGTCAGAATGATGATAAATTCCCACTCTAGACAGCATACTCCACCAATATTCAAAAGCCTAAAACTACTCACCATAAAGAACATTCACACTTATTCTTGTGCCTACTACATACATAGAACTCAACATTCTAATATAAACCCTCCACTCAAAATTCTCCTCACCAACCTTAATAGGACCCATGACCATAACACAAGAAACAGATCACATTTTGATATACCCCACGTCCATAGCAACCTATGTAAAAAATCAATGCACATAAAGGGCCCCAGATTCTGGAACTCATTACCAGAAAATACAAAAATAACCTTGTCTGAGAATCATTTTAAGACTACTCAAAAACCACCTACTCACCCTTACCTAAATATTCATACTCAAAAAATACTCATTGTTATTTCTCCTATAAGATAATTCCATTTTTATTATTATTATGTATGATAATATTACTTTCAAAAATGCTCAGTATTTTTTTCCTATAAGATAATCTCAATTTGTACTATTATAACATTGTAATATTACCACCTACTCACCATAAACTAAATATGCATTCTGTAAATTACTTTTAAAAAATACTCAATGTCATTTTCCCAAAAATAATTTCAGTTTTTACTAAACACTTGCTGCAATGTAGTGTCACCATATTATAATTTGCCAAATGAAATATCATTATATTGTAATCTGCCCAATGTTTAAGCAAATCAAATTCCCATCAATTTATCAAATATTATGTACATAGTCCATAAGTTTTTAGATTAAGCTGCCCGTTATGCACTGGCATGTCAGTGGCTCTCCTTGCACTTCTATGTAAATCTCTATGTAAAATTGCGATGAAATAAAAATTATTATTATTTATTATTAACATTTAACCCTTAAACTGTCCAAATGTTGATCTACGTTAGTACTGCTAGCGCTCCAAACGTAGATCAACATTTTATTTTTCCTGCCTCCAAATTTGGCATAATTGACCTGAGATGCCTGGTCAGTATAGAATGGGTCTTAACACTCGGTGTGCGCAGTATTAAAAAAATCTGGGACCACTTAGTACCTTGTCCTTTCACATGCTATTTCATTACTTCTTAACAAATCACTAGAAACTAGCACTTTCCCGACTACTCAAAACAGCTAGGGCTACACCAATACACAAAGGTGGTGACCCCACAGGCGTAAACAACTACAGTGGACCCTCGGTCTTCGTTGAAAATTCTTTCCAGAATGCTGTTTGAGTGCCCCTACCGAATGAATTTGTTCCCATAAGGACAAATGTAAATTAGATTAGTCATTTCACAACCCCAAAAATACACTTATAAAAGCACTTACGAAAATATACTTACATAATTGTTCGAGTTAGGAGGTGAACGAAAACCGAGGGTCCACTGTATAGGCCAATATCAAACTTACCGCTGCTATCCAAAATCTTCGAGAAACTTGTGCACAAGAGATTATACTCGTTTATAACGTCACAAAGCATACTCAACCCCTGCCAATTTGGCTTCAGAAAAAATAAAAGCACTAATGATGCAATCGTAAAAATGATAGACCTGCTTTATACAGCACTGGAAAATATGGAATATCCACTAGGACTTTTTATTGACCTAAGGAAAGCTTTCGACACTGTAAACCACGGCATCCTACTCCACAAACTTGACCACTATGGTACAAGAGGTCATGCACTTGCATATTTCAAATCCTACCTTACTAATAGGTATCAGTATGTCACCATTAACCCTTAAACTGTCCACACATAGATACAGTAGATCGTCATTTAGCACAAGATTATGTTGCACGTTACAGGTGTTGCACGTTACAGGTATTGCACGATTGAAGAATTGCGGCACGTTATTATCTAACACGATGTAAAAATGATATTACACGATTTGCGGGAGGAGAAAAAAAATTGAGCCCGCAGGTCCTTCACAAACCATCCCATTAACAGAATATTTGCCCAACCAAATTTTCAATGCTCCCCAAGCAATAAGCTTCGATAATTCTATTCACTCAGTATCCTGGCTGGTTTGTGTGGGGAAGTATCCTGGCTGGTTTGTGTGGGGAAGTATCCTGGCTGGTTTGTGTGGGGAAGTATCCTGGCTGGTTTGTGTGGGGAAGTATCCTGGCTGGTTTGTGTAGGGAAGTATCCTGGCTGGTTTGTGTGGGGAAGTATCCTGGCTGGTTTGTGTGGGGAAGTATCCAGGCTGGTTTGTGTGGGAAGTATCCAGGCTGGTTTGTGTGGGAAGTACCCTGGCTGGATTGTGTGGGAAGTATCCTGGCTGGGTTGTGTGGGAAGTATCCTGGCTGGGTTGTGTGGGAAGTATCCTGGCTGGGTTGTGTGGGAAGTATCCTGGCTGGTTTGTGTGGGGAAGTATTCTGGCTGGTTGTGTGGGAAGTATCCTGGCTGATTTGTGTGGGGAAGTATCCTGGCTGGTTTGTGTGGGGAAGTATTCTGGCTGGTTTGTGTGGGGAAGTATCCTGGCTGGTTTGTGTGGGGAAGTATCCTGGCTGGTTTGTGTGGGGAAGTATCCAGGCTGGTTTGTGTGGGGAAGTACCCTGGCTGGATTGTGTGGGGAAGTATCCTGGCTGGTTTGCGTGGGGAAGTATCCTGGCTGGGTTGTGTGGGGAAGTATCCTGGCTGGTTTGTGTGGGGAAGTATTCTGGCTGGTTGTGTGGGGAAGTATCCTGGCTGGTTGTGTGGGGAAGTATCCTGGCTGGTTTGTGTGGGGAAGTATCCTGGCTGGTTTGTGTGGGGAAGTATCCTGGCTGGTTTGTGTGGGGAAGTATCCTGGCTGGTTTGTGTGGGGAAGTATCCTGGCTGGTTTGTGTGGGGAAGTATCCTGGCTGGTTTGTGTGGGGAAGTATCCTGGCTGGTTTGTGTGGGGAAGTATCCTGGCTGGGTTGTGTGGGGAAGTATCCTGGCTGGTTTGTGTGGGGAAGTATTCTGGCTGGTTGTGTGGGGAAGTATCCTAGCTGGTTTGTGTGGGGAAGTATCCTGGCTGGTGTGTGAGGTGATGGTCACTTGCCCATAAACAATGGCTGTGTTTATGGGCTGACGCTCCAACCTTCATTATCTTTGTCATATTTTTATTAATTTGGGCTTCTTTATCATGCTGCCACGTTATTTATGTTATACCAAATATTATTCTGGAATAAATATGATAGGTAGATAACTTATTGACAATAATAATAAGTATTATATTACAATATTTTAGTGCGATGAGCTCACACCTCCACACGCCATGGTGGTCCGTGAGTAACTGAGCTGAGAGAGACTGCTAGCCCGTCTCCCTCATAGCACCACCAACCATTCAATACTCTACGAATATAATATCAGTTTCTATTAATTTGTGCATCTTTATCATGCATCTACGATATTTATTTTATACCTAATATTATTCTGGAATAAATGTGATAGGTAGATAACCTTTATTGATAGTAATAGTATTATTTTACAAAACTTTATAGTGCTGTGAGCTAACATATCCTCACGCCATGATGGTCCATGAGCAACTGAGAGACTGCTCCACTTCTCGCTCTCAGCCCCGCCCACCCTTCAATACCTATATGTCAGTTTTTATTAATTTATGCATCTTTATCATGCTTCTACATTATTTATGTTATACCTAATATTATCCTGGAATAAATATGATAGGCAGATATTATATATTGATAGTATTAATTATACAATAACAAATCTAGAAGCAGTGCTTTGAAACTGGGTCTAGACCAGCTGATGATGCCTTACCGTCAGCTGTATAATGTACTGCAGGGTAAAAGAGCCCAGAGATCTATTACAGCATTTATGCACACTCCAATACAACCATCGACTTTAGTACCAGAACCTCTACCATCCACTTCTGCCGACAACCAACAACCATCCACCTCATCCCAGTAGGGCCACACCATCCATATCCATTCTCTTCACAACCATCCACAAACATCATTACCCACAATTTAAGGTAAGAAATACTATTTCTATTGCATTTGTAGTCTTAAGCAGTAATATATCACAACAATGAACTACAATTACATATTCACCTTCAATTTTTGCAAGATCTGTTGGTCTAAAAAAAAATTGTTTGGGTTTTGGGGACTCCCAGGAACGTAACCCTATTTTTCCCATAAGTTCTTTTAATTATATAACACAAAATTATCTAACACGACGTTTTCAGGAACGTAACTACCGTGCTAAATGACGATCTACTGTATACGTTCACTCGCGTAGCTGACCGAGTATTTTGAGAAAAAAATAAATTTTTCTTTTTGTTTAAAATGAAGAGTGCATTTTGTTTGTCATTCCCACATTATGTAATACTGAGTGCACAGACCCATTCTCTAATCTCTAGGCAACTCAGGCTTATCGTGTCAAGGTTAAAAGCATTTGAAAAAAACGTAGATCTACGTTCGGAGCAGTATGCACGTCAACGTATATCTACGTGTTGACAGTTTAAGGGTTAAAGACACAACCTCCTCGACACGACCACTTAATACTGGAGTACCACAGGGAAGTGTCCTTGGTCCCCTGCTCTTCCTCTTATACATCAATGATCTTCTTAATGTATCACAACACCTGAAACCAATACTCTTTGCTGACGACACGACTTGTGTCATCTCCCACCCAAATCTTGCCACGCTCGACACCATTGTTAATGACGAATTACTAAAAATATCTACATGGATGACAGCCAATAAACTTACACTCAACACTGATAAGACCTTCTATATTATGTTTGGTAACAGAGCAGGTGATGCACAATTAACATTAAGATCAACACTACACCTATTGCTAAACATAACAAGGGCAAGTTCCTGGGCCTTCACCTTGACAGCAGCCTGAAATTCAGCACCCATATCCAACACATAACAAAGAAAGTGTCCAAAGCTGTGGGGATACTCTCTAAGATACAGTATTATGTACCACAATCAGCCCTACTCACACTATACTACTCACTCATCTATCCTTACCTCACATATGCCATTTGTGCATGGGGATCAACAGCAATTACCCACCTAAAGCCAATAATAACCCAACAAAAAGCCGCAGTAAGAATTATCACGCAATCCAACGCTAGGCAGCACACCCCCCACTCTTCAAAGACCTAAACCTAATCACTGTTCAGAACATCCATACTTACTACTCTGCTATCTACATTTATAGAACCATTAATTCAAACTTTAACCCTGAGCTAAAACACTTTCTTGACAGTTGTGACAGGACCCATAGACATAATACCAGACATAAACATCTCTTTGACATTCCCCGTGTCCGACTAAATCTATACAAAAATTCAATGCGCATAAAAGGGCCTAAAATCTGGAACTCCCTGCCTGAAAACTCTAGAACTGCAGACACAACCTCCATTTTCAAAAGCACCATTAAAAAACATCTTATCTCACTTACGCACCCAACCGGTAGCTAACCACATGAAAACTATTTTGCACATATCCACAGCAAAATACACTTATTGATATCTGTGATTCCCCTTAATTTGCACAGTACTAACTAAAATTCTAATACAACTATTGCTTCATAATTCTTAAGCTAGTCATAAGTTTGCCTAAGACACTCCAATATAGAAACTATATTATGCCAGTACATCACCTTTATCATTAATATATAAACTAATTGCTAACTTCTTAAACTAATTGTTAAATGTTTAAATTCCAGTATTTAAATTTTGTAAACCTAGTTAATCACTACAATTACCTAACCTTACTATCTGTATAATCATTGTGTCGCTATTAAGTAAGACCTATCATAAGACTGCCTGAAAAGCCTAGGCATACCTAGGCATATTATTGGCCATCTTGTAATATCTACTATATAATATGTATAATTATAAGTATCACCCCACCTTGTATATTACTTGAAATAAAGAATTTGAATTTGAATTTGAATTACAGCATTTTTGCACACTTCAATACAACCATCAACTTTAGTACCAGAACTTCTACTATCCACTTCTGCCGACAACCAACAACCATCCACCTCAGCCCAGTAGGGCCACACCATGCATATCCATTCTCATCGCAATCATCCACAAACACCATTACCCACAATTTTCGGTAAGAAATAATATTATTTCTATTGTATTTGTAGTCTTAAGCAGTAATATATCACGACAATGAACTACAATTACATATTCACCTTCAATTTTTGCAAGATCTGTTGGTCAAAAAAACTTGTTTGGCTTTTAGGGGAATCACAGGAACGTAACCCTATTTTTCCCATAAGTTCTTCTAACTAGCTAACACGATTTTACCTAACACGATATTTTCAGGAACGTAACTACTGCGCTAAATGACGGTCTACTGAATAGACAGCACACTCATTACTTACCTCAAAATATTTATAGTCTTAACCCTTTGACTGTTTCGGTCGTATATATACGTCTTACGAGCAACTGTTTCGGACGTATATATACTCAAAAATTCTAGCGGCTTCAAATCAAGTGGGAGAAAGCTGGTAGGCCCACATGTGAGAGAATGGATCTGTGTGGTTAGTGTGCACTGTATAAAAAAATCCTACAGCACGCAGTGCATAATGATAAAATAAAACTGATCGTGTTTTTGGATTAAAATGCCGACTTTGAGGTGTATTTTCGTATAGTATTTATGGGTGTATTCTCTTTTTTGCAATGTCATATGATAGAATGGAAAACATATTACAGAAATAGAGATGATTTTGATTAGTTTCATGAAGAAAACGACCTTGAAATTGAGCTCAAAGTAGCGGAAATGTTCAATTTTTGCCAATGTTCAAGAGTAACCAAATCACATCACGCCACGCGTCCAATACACATCAACTGGTGAGTCTAATATTCTTTCACAAGTGCACTGATATTATTTATACCATTTTTACTATAATGCAGTAGTCTGCATAACAGTAAATCTTTTATATTTTGAGTGAATAAAAAATAAAAATAGAAAGCAAGAGTAATATAAGAGGGGCCTAAAGACGTGACTAATGAACAGAGAAAATCTTATTTTAGTGCCAGGAATGTCTGCATTGTTTATTCTGGACCCTATTTTGAAATTGACATCTATTTTATTTTTCATTAAATTGGCCAAATTTCCAATTTCTGACCACTTTATTGGGTAGTTGTAATCAGTGTTTTGGCAGTTTCTTGTACTCAATCGATAGAACAAATGGAGTTCTAAAGAAATAGCGATGAGTTTGGTCGACTGGAACAATGGAATTGACCGAAAATAGGGCTCAAAATCAGCGAAATCGCCGATGCGTATATATCGCAGAGATCACTAACTTTGCAAGAGCGTAATTCCATAAGTTTACCATCAAATTTCGTACTTTTGGTGTCATTACCATCGGGAAAAGATTCTCTATCATTTCATAAGATTTTTTTTTATTTTTTTCGAAACTTTTGCCACACCAGGAGACACCTCATGATTTGGGGTTGCGACAGTCAAAGGGTTAAGGGGAATGACTGGGCCAACCCAGATTCATACACGTTTTCTCTAATGCTGGACCAGAGAAAACACAATGTATTCCTTCCACCCGACTACCACACCTCCTTAGCATGTAAACATTGCAGATTTATATGCTATGTAACGTGTTTCTTATATAATTTTGAAGAAAATATCATAGATGGATTAACCCTTTCAGGGTCGCAGGGCCCTGTCAGAATCTCGTTCTCAGGGTAGCAGAATTTAAAAAAAAAAAAAAAAAATTCTTATAACATGATAGTTTTTTTTTTTCTAAATATAATAGGCTAAAAAATACATTTTTGCGATCAATACTCACCAAGACATAGAAGATTGAAGTTCACCAAAATTGAACCGTTGACGGCAACATCGGTGACATCCGGTTGGCCGGTAATCTTCTTTTTTTTCTTTCTTGAAGTTCTTTTCTTATTGATTTTAATTTTTTTTTTCAAATAACTTTTTTGGCCTGTGAGACCAATATAAGTGCTGTTTTTAAATATTCACTCTGCATTAATTATTAAAAATTAATTTTTTATTGACTTTTAAATTTAGTTATTTCACTATTTTGTTTAACCAACAAAAATTTACAAATAATTTTACAATAACAAAATAATGTTTATTTCTATTGTTCAATCATAATTATATGCAGATTATAGTCACTGGACATGTTTCTAGAAGTTCTGCAGCCTGTGGAAGTCTCTGAAACATGGTTCCAATGCACAGTGGTGTTTTACATTCCACACACACAAACGAGTGTCTCTGCATTGTTGTGGGCGTTTTTGTATGTGCACAGACAAAACACCTCTTCTGAGCCTTTTTCTTGCAAGCAGTAGCAGGCAGTTTTGTTAGGAAGTGTTCACCAGGCCTCAGACGAGAGGGTAGGTGTTGATAACTTGGTGGGCGGTTTTCTATTGCTGGTGTTGCTCATTGGTACTTGAATATTATTTGTCTGATGACAGACAAACAAAATTCGCCATATGGTGGTTTGTTTCTGGTCTTCAACTTGTAAATATTATAAGCATTGAGCATGGAAATGTCCAGAATGTGAAAAAAGAGTTTTATGTACCACTTATAACTGTTGCGAATATAATCAGCAAATCCAATCTGCATGTCACATTTGTCCACTGAACGCATATTAAGAGTGTAGTCCATCACAGCTGCAGGTTTTAGAATGGGTTCATTGGTCTCTCTATTCAGCCTTCCAGTGTCTGCCATTTCGTTAGGGTGAATTGATGACAACAGTGTGACATCTCGTTTGTCATGCCACCGAAATGCCATGATGTCATTGGCAGCAAATGCCTGCACCTGACCTCTACGAGTGCCTGCATTGAACCTAGGCATATGCTTACGATTTGCTCGCACTGTACCGCACACATCTGTCAAGTTCACTCGCAAAAAATCACTGAGGGAGGGGCTTGTGTACCAGTTATCAGTATATAATATATGCCCCTTACGAACATATGGTTCCATCATTGTTCTAACCACATCACCAGAGATACACAATAACTTCCTGGTATCTTGCAATGTATAACTTCCAGTGTACACAATAATATCTAATACAAGACCACTGTAGCAATCACAAAGCACAAACAACTTTATACCAAAGCGTTTCCTTTTGCTTGGTATATACTGCTTGAATGACAGTCTACCTTTGAACAGAATCAGTGACTCATCAATAACAAGCATGGTCCACTGCTGGTGCCTCGCGCCTTGCACCACCACCCCCACTACCACCACCACCAGATGTATGCACATTTCTTATCCCAATTGCAGCACTACCATCTTCATTTTCACTATCTGTTCCTGTTGTACGCCCATGGGATGTACTCCTTCCCCTTGGAACAGCATATGGCACGCTACCAGAGCGCATATACCATCGTATATACTGACGCTTCACTGGGGAATATTCCACTCCACTCTCGCTACTGTAACTGTTTTGAAGAGCTTGGAGTACATATTCACTATCACTATCATCAACATTGCTCACATCAGAGTCCTGAATATTAGTAAATAAGAGATGTCATGTCTGAGGTCAATGTGTGGTGTGAATATAATGCGGAGTTTGGAAATTAGGAGGAGGTGCGGGATTACCAAAACTATTATCCAGAGAGCTGAGGAGGGGTTGTTGAGGTGGTTCGGAAATGTAGAGAGAATGGAACGAGACAGAATAACTTCGAGAGTGTATAAATCTGTAGTGGAGGGAAGGCGGGGTAGGGGTCGGCCTAGGAAAGGTTGGAGGGAGGGGTAAAAGGAAGTTTTGTGTGCGAGGCGCTTGGACTTCCAGCAAGCATGTGTGAGCGTATTTGATAGGAGTGAATGGAGACAAATGGTTTTTAATACTTGACGTGCTGTTGGAGTGTGAGCAAAGTAACATTTATGAAGGGATTCAGGGAAACCGGCAGGCCGGACTTGAGTCCTGGAGATGGGAAGTACAGTGTCTGCACTCTGAAGGAGGGGTGTTAATGTTGCAGTTTTATAACTGTAGTGTAAAGCAACCCTCTGGCAAGACAGTGATGGAGTGAATGATGATGAAAGTTTTTCTTTTTCGGGCCACCCTGCCTTGGTGGGAATCGGCCGATGTGTTAATAAAAAAAAAAAATAAAGAGTTTCCTCTTTCGTTCTGGTATAACAGACGTGAACAAGACACCACAGCACCGGAGGTTGAAGGCTGAGGGTTGTCTGGGTTTTCTCAATATTACCGGTATTATGGTCGCTAGTTTCGGTTACAACCTCCTCAAAACCTTGAAAGTCATCATCACTGACACTCCCATCACTGTTAGAACTGTCACTGGGGAACAAAAGTGTTCCAATTCGCCGAGGAGTGAGGAGTTTCTTACTGTGAGGCATGGTGGAGAAGGTGTAATAACATGGCATTCCCACAATGCACCACTGGCTCCCCGATTTTTTTCCTACTGCGCACACTGACCACGCAGACCCATTCTCTCGCCTATAGGCCTAACAGCCTTTTCCTGCTTAATTTGAAGGCGCTAGAATTTATGCATACTAGTACGTGGAAAACCCCAGCGCATAAGCCGTACTAGTACGGCCGAAACCCTGAAAGGGTTAATGAAAATGTCTATATTAACAAAAATAAGACATTTAATGTGCCCAAGAGTGATTATTATTATGTACTATTAGTATTACTATGGCATTAAGACTAGAGGGATACTCTTAGTGATTTTAATGTGTACCTGCATGCCAGCACAATGTGTAAATATACAGTGGACCCCCGAGTTTCGTAAACCCCGGAAATCGTACATTTATGTAAGTATAATATTGTAAGTGCTTGTGGAAAAGTATTTTTGGGGGTCTGAAATAGACTAACCTACGTGACATTTTTTCTTAAGGGGGTAAATTCATTCGGTAATGGCACTTGAGCAGACTTCAGGAGTGAAGTTTTTACGAAACTCGGGGGTCCACTGTATTTAGGTACAGGTACACATAAGTATAATTATCAGAGTACATATAAAATATGCAATAACCTTAAAACACTTGAAATTTTGGAAAGTTTCCAGACATTATAGAGAGATGTGCTCACAGAGAATGTAAACAAACTGGCTCCTGTGCGCCATATTAGAAAGACCGCTCGCTGTATAGAGAGTTTTGGTAATAATTTGAAATCGCTGTATTAATGGAACACCATAAGGCGAAACGCTGTAAAGTGATGCCCTACTGTATGTGCCAGCTATACTCAGATAAAGCAATGGCGAATTATCCTGACTCTTGAAAACACCCTATTTTCACTACTCTCGTGTGAAGGTTGGAGATCAGGGCAAGTTGTGGGCACCTCAACACTTTTGAAAAACTTGCTCCAACTCTCTATATGAGCGGTTTGATGGAACGAAGATGTGCTTGCTATTTGCAGTCCCAACAGCATGAAGGGAACAAAATGGATCATACCACTGATTATTTATCACAATATTGGATTTTCATAAAAAAAATCACTCAGCTACCTAATATTCACTACACTACACATTACTCAGCCACAGTATACATCACACAACTACATCACTACAATATACATCACTCAGGTACTTTATTTTCACTACAGTACACACCACTCATCTACCTTATATTCACTATGACACACATCACTCAACTACCTTACAATACTCATCACTCAATTACCTTATCATCACTACAATACACACAACTCATGAAATGACCATACTGGTTTACTTGAGAACCAGCCCTTAACTGCAATAGATGAGGCTATCAGCTCACTCCAGAATAGAATCACTGAGGCCACCCAGGCATACTGCAAGCTAATAACATCAAAGACCTACCAGCAGTACAAACCAACTAGAGAGATTAAGGACAGCATAAATAATTACCAAGCTGAGTGTAGAAGACCTCAACAAACTGGGCAGCCCACAAGGGCTGTACTGCAGAGGCTAAGGAGAGAATTAACCCTTTCAGGGTTATTGACGTACTAGTACGGCTTACGCGCTGGGGTTATTGACGTACTAGTACGCATAAATTCTAGCGCCTTCAAATTAAGCGCGAAATGGCTGGTAGGCCTAGTGGTGAGAGAATGGGTCTGCGTTATCAGTGTGCGCAGTAGGAAAAAAATCGGGGAGCCAGTGGTGCATTGTGGGAACGCCATGTTAGTACACATTTTTCACCATGCCTGGCGGTAAGAAACTCCTCACTCCTCGGCGAATTGGGACTCTTTTGTTCCCCAGTGACAGTTCTAACACCGATGGGAGTGTCAGTGGTGATGAGTTTCAAGGTTTTGAGGCAGTTGTGACCGAAACTAATGATCATAATACCGGTAATATTGAGGAAAACCCAGACGACCCTCAGCCCTCCACCTCCGGTGCTGTGGCATCTTGTTCACGCTCAATTGTACCAGAACGAAAGAGGAAACTGTTATTTACTCATATCCCAGACTCTGATGTGAGCAATGGTGATGATAGTGATAGTGAATATGAACTCCAAGCTCTTCAAAACAGTTCCAGTAGCGAGAGTGGTGTGGAATATTCTCCAGTGAAGCGTCAGTGTATACGACGGTATATGCGCTCTGGTAGCGTGCCATATGCTGTTCCAAGGGGAAGGAGTACATCTCGGAGTACATCCCGTGGGGGTACAACAGGAAGTGATAGTGAAAATGACAATGATAGTGTTGCAATTGGAATGAGAAATGCGCAAGCATCTGTTAGTGGTAGTGGTGGTGGTGCCAGGCGCGAAGCACCAGCAGTGGACCATGCTGGCACCGACGCCGCTGAGTCAGCTCAGCTACAACAAAGGCAACCCTCACCCACCCACCAACCCCCACAACCACAACCTCCACTTCCACAACCCCCACAACCACAACCTCCACTTCCACAACCCCCACAACCACCTGTAAATATCCAGTACCCACCAGCAGACCGCACCTGGGATTGGCAAGAAGCTGTTAATTTTATTCCCAGTCCCCATCAGTTTGATGAAAGTCAATGTGGAATACGCACATCTTGTCCACTTGGGAACAATGCCAGTGAACTGGAATGCTTTGAATTATTCTTTGATGAACCTCTGATGGATATTATTGTCAGGGAAAGCAACAGATACTACGAGTACACCTTGGCAAACACAATACTTTCACCAACATCACGCCTCAACAGGTGGAAAGAGACAACTGTGGCTGAGATGTACTTGTTCTTTGCCACAATAATGCTTATGCCACATGTTTATAAGCACAGTGTCAAATCATACTGGTCGACAGACCGCCTGATTGCAACACCAGGTTTCAGTGATATAATATCAGTGAATCGATTTGTGCTACTGCTGAGGATGCTACACTTTTCAGACAAAACCAGGCCTGACAGAAACGACAGGTTATATAAGATTAGAAATGTGTTTCTGTATCTGAAAGAGAAATTCAATATGCATTTTTATCCCTTCAGGAAGCTTGTTATTGACGAGTCACTGATTCTGTTCAAAGGTAGACTGTCGTTCAAGCAGTATATACCAAGCAAGAGGAAACGCTTTGGTATAAAGTTGTTTGTGCTTTGTGATTGCTCCAGTGGTATTGTATTGGATATTATTGTGTACACCGGAAGATATACATTGCAAGATACCAGGAGGTTATTAGGTATCTCTGGTGATACCCAATCACCTGAGAACGAGATTCAGAGACCCCCTTGGACCCTGAAAGGGTTAATCCCCCTAATCACTATTCTGTACATCAGTCAACTATCTTATCTTCATTAAACATCACTCAATTAAATTCATTACACTTCACATCACTCAACACATTTATCTTCACTTCTCTACACATCACTCAACTACCTTATCTTCACTTCTCTACACATCACTCAACTACCTTATCTTCACTTCACTACACATCACTCAACTACCTTATCTTCACTACACATCACTCAACTACCTTATCTTCACTTCACTACACATCACTCAACTACCTTATCTTCACTTCACTACACATCACTCAACTACCTTATCTTCACTTCTCTACACATCACTCAACTACCTTATCTTCACTTCACTACACATCACTCAACTACCTTATCTTCACTTCTCTACACATCACTCAACTACCATATCTTCACTACACATTACTCAACTACCTTATCTTCACTTCTCTACACATCACTCAACTACCTTATCTTCACTTAACTACACATCACTCAACTACCTTATCTTCACTTCACTACACATCACTCAACTACCTTATCTTCACTACACATCACACAACTACCTTATCATCACTTCACTACACATCACACAACTACCTTATCTTCACTTCACTACACATCACTCAACTACCATATATTATCTTCACTACACATCACTCAAACCCCATATATTCACTTCATTACACATCACTCAACTACCTTATCTTCACTTCACTTCACATCACTCAACTACCATATATTCTCTTCACTACACATCACTCAACTACCATATATTCTCTTCACTACACATCACTCAACTACCATATGTTCTCTTCACTACACATCACTCAACTACCATATATTCCTTCATTACACATCACTCAACTACCTTATCTTCACTTCACTACATATCACTCAACTACCTTATATTCACTTCACTACACATCACTCAACTACCATATATTCACTTCATTACACATCACTCAACTACCTTATCTTCACTTCACTGCACATCACTCAACTACCTTGTATTCACGTCACTACACATCACTCAACTACCATATATTCTCTTCACTACACATCACTCAACTACCATATACTCTCTTCACTACACATCACTCAACTACCTTATCTTCACTTCACTACACATCACTCAACTACCATATATTCTCTTAACTACACATCACTCAACCACCATATATTCACTTCATTACACATCACACAACTACCTTATTTTTTCATCTCTCACTTCATCATCACTCCCAACTACCATATATTCTCTTCACTACACATCACTCAACTACCATATATTCTCTTCACTACACATCACTCAACTACCATATGTTCTCTTCACTACACATCACTCAACTACCATATATTCCCTTCATTACACATCACTCAACTACCTTATCTTCACTTCAATACACATCACTCAACTACCTTATATTCTCTTCACTACACATCACTCAACTACCATATATTCTCTTCACTACACATCACTCAACTACCTTATCTTCACTTCACTGCACATCACTCAACTACCTTGTATTCACTTCACTACACATCACTCAACTACCATATATTCTCTTCACTACACATCACTCAACTACCATATACTCTCTTCACTACACATCACTCAACTACCTTATCTTCACTTCACTACACATCACTCAACTACCATATATTCTCTTCACTACACATCACTCAACTACCTTATCTTCACTTCACTGCACATCACTCAACTACCTTGTATTCACTTCACTACACATCACTCAACTACCATATATTCTCTTCACTACACATCACTCAACTACCATATACTGTCTTCACTACACATCATTCAACTACCTTATCTTCACTTCACTACACATCAATCAACTACCATACATTCTCGTCATTACACATCACTCAACTACCATATATTAACTTCATTACACATCACTCAACTACCTTATCTTCACTTCACTACACATCACTCAACTACCTTATATTCACTTCACTACACATCCCTCAACTCCCATATATTCGCTTCATTACACATCACTCAACTACCTTATCTTCACTTCACTTAACATCACTCAACTACCATATATTCACTTCACTACACATCACTCAACTACCATATATTCACTTCATTATGCATCACTCAACTACCTTATCTTCACTTCACTGCACATCACTCAACTAATGCATATTCACTTCACTACACATCACTCAACTACCATATAGTATTTATTCACTTCATTACACACACATACAACACACACACACACACACACACACACATACAACACACATGCACACAATGCGCTCGCGCACACAGAATATGTTTGTTTTAAAAGTTAGGTCACACACGAGCGCTTGGGGAGACTTTTTTTAGTTATGCATTCGTCAAATAGGAGAGCTAAATGCTGTATATTAACAAACAAAGTCTGTTTAGGAATCTCAAATTATGCTGAAAGCGTTTTTTTTAACAAACTTTTGCCCAAAAGTGTCCCCAGAATTTTTAACCAGACTTTACCAGACATTCTAGTGTTTGTGTGCGTGTGTGTGTGTGCGTGTGTGATGTGTGTATGTGTTTATTTTGGTGTGTGAATGAAAAGTGGATATGAATATAGGTAGTTGAGTGATGTAGTAAGTGATATATTGTGTTGAGTGATGTAGTGAAGTGAAATAAGGTAGTTGAGTGATGTGTAGTGAAGTGAAGATAAGGTATTGATGTGATGTGTAATGAAGTGAAATAGGAGTTGAGGATGTGTAGTGAAGTGAATATAGGAGGTTGAGTGATGATGTATGTGAAGTGAAGATAAGGTAGTTGAGTGATGTGTAATGAGTTACATCTACCTTTAAGAGGTATGATAAAGCTCTTGGAGCAGGGAGAGCAACTCTACTTGGAACTTGCAAAGAGGCAGATCAGGAGCTATGATTCGACCTTTGCAAAGGCAAATAGGTGAGTTCACACACCTCTATTTGAGAATCCAATATTATTTACACATTTTATTTAATGCTCATTTAATTAACTGATCAACTTAGTCATGTTTCTGGAGGCCTATGTGAGAGAAAAGAATATTTTTTTTATTAACACATCGGCCGATTCCCACCAAGGCAGGGTGGCCCGAAAAAGAAAAACTTTCATCATCATTCACTCCATCACTGTCTTGCCAGAGGGGTGCTTTACACTACAGTTATAAAACAGCAACATTAACACCCCTATTTTAGAGTGCAGACACTGTACTTCCCATCTCCAGGACTCAAGTCCGGCCTGCCGGTTTCCCTGAATCCCTTCATAAATGTTACTTTGCTCACACTCCAACAGCACGTCAAGTATTAAAACCATTTGTCTCCATTCACTCCTATCAAATATGCTCACACATGCTTGCTGGAAGTCCAATCAGAATAATCAGTTATTATTTCTAATTCACCTCTGTATTATCGTACCTTCAAGCTGGTTTACCATAACACAACTTCCAGTCATTCCACGTCTTTATGTGAAATCCTCAACCATAAATCAAAACTACATTTCCACACTATAATAAAAATCTCTGCTTCAAAATGTAAATAATATATTCATAACCACACTACTCCCTTTACTTATCTTCCTCTCCGATGTTAATAATATATTCATAGCCACACTACATCTTTGTTGATCTTATCTTCCTCTAAGATGGTAGTAATATATTCATAGCCACACTACATCTTTCTTGATCCTAACTTCTTCTCAGATGTTATTAATATATTCATAGCCACACTACATCTTTCTTGATCTTAACTTCTTCTCAGATGTTATTAATATACTCAAAGCCACACTACATCTTTCTCGATCTTAACTTCTTCTCAGATGTTATTAATATATTCATAGCCACACTACATCTTTCTTGATCCTAACTTCTTCTCAGATGTTATTAATATACTCATAGCCACACTACATCTTTCTTGATCTTAACTTCTTCTCAGATGTTATTAATATATTCATAGCCACACTACATCTTTCTTGATCTTATCTTCCTCTCAGATGGTATTAATATACTCATAGCCACACTACATCTTTCTTGATCTTAACTTCTTCTCAGATGTTATTAATATACATATTCATAGCCATGAATATGTCATTAACATCGGGAAAAGATTATCTATCATTACATAAGATTTTTTTTTTTTTCGAAAATTTTGCCACACCAGGAGACACCTCAGGATTTGGGGTTGTGACAGTCAAAGAGTTAAGGGGAATGACTGGGCCAACCCAGATTCATACACGTTTTCTCTAATGCTGGACCAGAGAAAGCGTAATGTATTCCTTCCACCCGACTACCACCCCTCCATAGCATATAAACATTGCAGATTTATATGCTATGTAATGTGTTTCCTATATAATTTTGAAAAAAATATCATAGATGGATTAACCCTTTCAGGGTCGCAGGGCCCTGTCAGAATCTCGTTCTCAGGGTCGCAGAATTTCAAAAAAAAAAAAAAAATCTTATGAAATTTTGTTTACACAATGTATTTACAAATATTTTCAATAACAAATAATGTTTATTTCTATTGTTCAATCATATATATACAGATATATAGTCACTGGACATATTTCTAGAAGTCCTGCAGCCTGTGGAAGTCTCTGAAACATGGTTCCATGCACAGTGGTGTTTTACATTCCACACACATAAAACGAGTGTCTGTGCATTGTTGTGGGCATTTTTTTTGTATGTACACAGACAAAACACCTTCTTGGTACTTGAATATTATTTGTCTGATGACAGACAAACAAAATTCGCCATATGGTGGTTTGTTTCTGGTCTTCAACTTATAAATATTATAAGAATTGAGCATGGAAATGTCCAGAATGTGAAAAAAGAGTATTATGTACCACTTATAACTCTTGCGAACATAATCAGCAATTCCAATCTGCATGTCACATATGTCCACTGAATGCATATTGAGAGTGTAGTCAATCACAGCTGCAGGTTTTAGAATGGGCTCATTGGTCACTCTATTCAGCCTTCCAGTGTCTGCCATTTCGTTAGGGTGAATTGATGACAACAGTGTGACAGCTCGTTTGTCATGCCACAGAAATGCCATGATGTCATTGGCAGCAAACGCCTGCACCTGACCTCTACGAGTGCCTGCATTGAACCTAGGCATATGCTTACGATTTGCTCGCACTGTACCGCACACATCTGTCAAGTTCACTCGCAAAAAAGCACTGAGGGAGGGGCTTGTGTACCAGTTATCAGTATATAATATATGCCCCTTACCAAGATATGGTTCCATCATTGTTCTAACCACATCACCAGAAATACCCAATAACTTCCTGGTATCTTGCAATGTATAACTTTCAGTGTACACAATAATATCCAATACAAGACCACTGTAGCAATCACAAAGCACAAACAACTTTATACCAAAGCATTTCCTTTGCTTGGTATATACTGCTTGAATGACAGTCTACCTTTGAACAGAATCAGTGACTCATCAATAACAAGCTTCCTGAAGGGATAAAATGCATATTGAATTTCTCTTTCAGATACAGAAACACATTCCTAATCTTACATAACCTGTCGTTTCTGTTAGACCTGGTTTTGTCTGAAAAGTGGAGCATACGCAACAGTAGCACAAATCGATTCACTGATATTATATCACTGAAACCTGGTGTTGCAATCAGGCAGTCTGTCGACCAGTATGATTTGACACTGTGCTTATACACATGTGGCATAAGCACTATTGTGGCAAAGAAAGATATATCTCAGCCACAGTTGTCTCTCTCCACTTGTGTAGACGTGATCTTGGTGAAAGTATTGTGTTTGCCAAGGTGTACTCGTAGTATCTGTTGCTTTCCATGACAATAATTTCCATCAGGGTTTGTCAAAGAATAACTCAAACATTCCAGTTCAGTGGCATTGTTCCCAAGTGGACAAGATAGGCATATTCCACTGTGACTTTCATCAAACTGATGGGGATTGGGAATAAAATTGTCAGCTTCCTGCCAATCCCATGTGCGCTCTGCTGGTGGGTACTGGATATTGACAGGTGGTTGTGGGGGTTGTGGGAGTAGAGGTTGTGGTTGTGGGCGTGAGGGTTGCCTTTGTTGTAGGTCTGGTGAGTCAGCAGCATCGGTGCCAGCATGGTCCACTGCTGGTGCCTTGCGCCTGACACCACCACCACCACCACCACCACCAGATGTATGCACATTTCTTATTCCAATTGTAGCACTATCATCTTCATTTTCACTATCTGTTCCTGTTGTACGCTCACGGGATATACTCCGAGATGTACTCCTTCCCCTTGGAACAGCATATAGCACGCTACCAGAGTGCATATACCGTCGTATATACTGACGCTTCACTGGGGAATATTCCACTCCACTCTCGTTACTGGAACTGTTTTGAAGAGCTTGGAGTTTATATTCACTATCACTATCATCACCATTGCTCACATCAGAGTCCTGAATATTAGTAAATAAGAGTTTCCACAGCACCGGAGGTTGAAGGCTGAGGGTTGTCTGGGTTTTCCTCAATATTACCGGTATTATGGTCACTAGTTTCGGTCACAACCTCCTCAAAACCTTGAAAGTCATCATAACTGACACTACCATCATTGTTAGAACTGTCACTGGGGAACAAAAGTGTTCCAATTCGCCGAGGAATGAGGAGTTTCTTACTGTGAGGCATGGTGGAGAAGGTGTACTAACATGGCATTCCCACAATGCACCACTGGCTCCCCGATTTTTTTCCTACTGCGCACACTGACCATGCAGACCCATTCTCTCACCTATAGGCCTAACAGCCTTTTCCTGCTTAATTTGAATGGGCTAGAATTTATGCGTACTAGTACGTGGAAAACCCCAGCACGTAAGCCATACTAGTACGGCCGAAACCCTGAAAGGGTTAATGAAAATGTCTATATTAACAAAAATAAGACATTTAATGTGCCCAAAAGTGATTATTATTATGTACTATTAGTATTACTATTGCGTTAAGACTAGAGGGACACTCTTAGTGATTTTAATGTGTACCTGCATGCCAGCACAATGTGTAAATATATTTAGGTACAGGTACACATAAGTATAATTATCAGAGTACATATAAAATATGCAATAACCTTAAAACACTTGAAATTTTGGAAAGTTTCCAGACATTATAGAGAGATGTGCTCACAGAAAATGTAAACAAACTGGCTGCTGTGCGCCATATTAGAAAGACCGCTCGCTGTATAGAGAGTTTTGGTAATACAGTAGACCCTCATTTAGCACGGTAGTTACGGTCCTGAAAACATCGTGTTAAGTAAAATCGTGTTAGATAATTAGAAGAACTTATAGGAAAAATAGGGTTATATCCTGGAAGTCCCCAAAAAGCCAAACAAGTTTTTTTTAGACCAACAGATCTTGCAAAAATTGAAGGCGAATATGTAAATGTAGTTCATTGTTGTGATATATTACTGCTTAAGACTACAAATGCAATAGAAATAATAGTATTTCGTACCTTAAATTGTGGATGATTGTAAAGAGAGTGGAGAGTTATGCTGTGGCCCTACTGGGATGAGGTGGATGGTAGAGGTTCTGGTACTAAAGTCGATGGTTGTACTAGAGTGTGTAACTTTAAGTCATTCAGTCAGTCAAGTGATTCAGTAAGTCAGCCAAGTGATTCAGTAAGTCAGTCAAATGATTCAGTAAGTCAGTCAAATGATTCAGTAAGTCAGTCAAGTGATTCAGTAAGTCAGTCAAGTGATTCAGTAAGTCAGTCAAGTGATTCAGTAAGTCTGTCAAGTGATTCAGTAAGTCAGTCAAGTGATTCAGAATCACTTGAATGACTTACTGAATCACTGACTGACTTACTGAATCACTTGACTGACTTACTGAATCACTTGACTGACTTACTGAATCACTTGACTGGCTTACTGAATCACTTGACTGAGCATGCTACTTGAATCATTTGACTGACTTACTGAATCATTGACTGACTTACTGAATCACTTGACTGACTTACTGAATCACTTGACTGACTTACTGAATCCTTAGCTGACTTACTGAATCTTTGACTGGCTTACTGAATCATTTGACTGACTTACTGAATCATTTGACTGACTACTGAATCATTTGACTGACTTATGAATCACTCTGACTGACTTATGAATCACTTGCTGACTTATGATCTGGAACTAACACTTGACGACTTCTGAATCAGTCAGTGATTCAGTAAGTCAGTCAATGATTCAGTAAGTCAGTCAAATGATTCAGTAAGTCAGTCAGTGATTCAGTAAGCATCATGATTCGTAAGTCAGTCAAGATTCAGTAAGTCAGTCAAGTGATTCAGTAGTCAGTAAGTCATTCAGTAAGTCATTCAAGTGATTCAGAAGTCAGTCAAGTGATTCAGTAAGTCAGTCAACTTACTGAATCCCTCAACTCCCATATATTCACTTCACTACACATCACACAACTACTTTATCTTCACTTCACTACACATCACTCAACTACCATATATTCTCTTCACTACACATCACTCAACCACCATATATTCACTTCATTACACATCACACAACTACCTTATCTTCACCTCACTACACATCACACAACTACCTTATCTTCACTTCACTACACATCACACAACTACCTTATCTTCACTTCACTACACATCACTCAACTACCATATATTCTCTTCACTACACATCACTCAACTACCATATATTCTCTTCACTACACATCACTCAACTACCATATACAGTGGTACCCCGGTTTACGATGGTCCCCAAACTCACCCTTTTATGTAAGTTTATTTTTTTAAATGCTTTTGTAAGTGTAATTTTGGGGGTCTAAAAGGACTAGTCTATTTTACAACATTTCTTAAGGAGATAAATTCGTTTGGTAATGGCACTTGAACAGCATTCTGGAATGAAAATATCGTAAAACCGGGGTACCACTGTATTTCTTCACTACACATCACTCAACTACCATATTCTCTTCATTACACATCACCAACTACTATATACAGTGGACCCCGAGTTTCGTAAAACTTCACTCCTGAAGTCTGCTCATGCCATTACCGAACAATTTACTCCTTAAGGAAAAATTTCACGTAGGTTAGTCTATTTCAGACCCCAAAATACACTTCCACAAGAACTTACAAAATTATACTTACATAATTGCACGATTTCCGGGGTATTCGTTAACCGAGGGTCCACTGTATTCACTTCATTACACATCACTCAACTACCTTATCTTCACTTCACTACACATCACTCAACTACCTTATATTCACTTCACTACACAACCCTCAACTCCCATATATTCACTTCATTACACATCACTCAACTACCTTATCTTCACTTCACTACACATCACTCAACTACCATATACAGTGGTACCTCGACTTACGATGGTCCCCAAACTCACCCTTTTATGTAAGTTTATTTTTTTAAATGCTTTTGTAAGTGTAATTTTGGGGGTCTAAAAGGACTAGTCTATTTTACAACATTTCTTAAGGAGATAAATTCGTTTGGTAATGGCACTTGAACAGCATTCTGAATGAAAAAATATCGTAAGTCGAGGTACCACTGTACAGTGGTACCCCGGTTTACGATGGTCCCCAAACTCACCCTTTTATGTAAGTTTATTTTTTTAAATGCTTTTGTAAGTAATTTTGGGGGTCTAAAAGGACTAGTCTATTTTACAACATTTCTTAAGGAGATAAATTCGTTTGGTAATGGCACTTGAACAGCATTCTGGAATGAAAAAATATCGTAAACCGGGGTACCACTGTATTCACTTCATTACACATCACTCAACTACCTTATCTTCACTTCACTGCACATCACTCAACAAATGCATATTCACTTCACTACACATCACTCAACTACCATATAGTATTCACTTCATTACACACCACTCTACTACCTTATCTTCACTTCACTACACATCACTCAACTACCTTATCTTCACTTCACTACACATCACTCATCTACCTTTAAGAGGTATGATAAAGCTCTTGGAGCAGGGAGAGCAACTCTACTTGGAACTTGCAAAGAGGCAGACCAGGAGCTATGACTCGACCTTTGCAACCGCAAGTAGGTGAGTGCACACACCTCTATTTGAGAATCCAATATTATTTACATTTTATTTAATGCTCATTTAATTAACTGATCAACTTAGTCATGTTTCTGGAGGCCTATGTGAGAGGGAAGAATATTTTTTTTTTATTAACACATCGGCCGATTCCCACCAAGGCAGGGTGGCCCGAAAAAGAAAAACTTTCATCATAATTCACTCCATCACTGTCTTACAGAGGGGTGCTTACACTACAGTTATAAAACAGCAAATAAACACCCCTATTTTAGAGTGCAGACACTGTACTTCCCATCTCCAGGACTCAAGTCCGCCTGCCGGTTTCCTGAATCCTTCATAAATGTTACTTTGCTCACACTCCAACAGCACGCAAGTATTAAAACCATTTGTCTCCATTCACTCCTATCAAATATGCTCACACATGCTTGCTGGAAGTCCAATCAGAATAATCAGTTACTAATTCTAATTCACCTCTGTATTATCGTACCTTCAAGTGGTTTACCATAACACAACTTCCAGTCATTCCACGTCTTTATGTGAAATCTCAACCATAAATCAAAACTACATTTCCACACTATAATAAAAATTCTGCTTCAAAATGTAAATAATATATTCATAACCACACTACTCCCTTTACTTATCTTCCTCTCCGATGTTAATAATATATTCATAGCCACACTACATCTTTCTTGATCTTATCTTCCTCTAAGATGGTAGTAATATACTCATAGCCACACTACATCTTTCTTGATCTTAACTTCTTCTCAGATGTTATTAATATATTCATAGCCACACTACATCTTTCTTGATCTTAACTTCTTCTCAGATGTTATTAATATACATATTCATAGCCACACTACATCTTTCTTGATCTAATCTTCCTCTCAGATTGTATTAATATACATATTCATAGCCACACTACATCTTTCTTGATCTTAACTTCTTCTCAGATGTTATTTATATATTCATAACCACACTACATCTTATTAACTTCCTTTTAAATTATATCATACATTGCCATTATCTTTTTCCTTTTTTTTTTAATTGCACTAAGAACATTAATTATTCACTTCCTTAAAAAAATAAAACAATACAAAATAAAAAAAAGGTTATTTTTGAGGTTTCTGGTATTTTAGTATTCACCTAGACATCCAGACTGCTGCCAAGGTACCAGAGTGAGGAACTCAGTCATTAATTTTTTTCTGAATTTCTCTGATATTTTTTATTTCTTATTCACACATCTGCAGTAGGACCAATTTTCGAGGTGATCTTCGCCAAATTTTGGGAAGACTTAGTAGTTGCTCTTTTAAGGCCAAAATTTGCTCAGTGAGCGACTGACACTTAATCAGGTTCTCCAGGATGTTTTGTTTCCCGTCCATTAAGTCACAATAAAGACGATTGGATTAGTGGGAAGATTGATAAGTATATTCAGTTATAACTTGACTTAACAAATACCACTGAAAAGGCTCTTGAACAGGGACAAAATAGTATATTTGTCTAGAATATAGTTTAACACTGAGAATACTCTTGAAGAGGGACAAAATAGTATATTTGTCTAGAATATAGTTTAACACTGAGAATACTCTTGAAGAAGGACAAAATAGTATATTTGTCTAGAATATAGTTTAACACTGAGAACACTCTTGAAGACGGATGCAATAGCATATTTGTCTAGTATATAGTGGTGTTGGTTCTGTTTAGTGAGATGTATACCTGGATATACCTGGATGAGGTTTCAGGAGTTAGCGACCACATGGCTTGGTCCATGACCATGCTGCCACTGCTAGACACGTAAACCGACATGTGAGCCACAATGACTGTGGTCATAGTTTCGTTTAGAGTGTAGAGGCGACAGTAGTAATAGTACTTTCAAGTGTGAAGTGGTGATCGTTAAATCTACTGTGTAGTGGTCATAGTTTTATACAGTGTGGAGTGGACATAGTTTTAAATATTATGTAGTGGTGATAGTTTTGTATATTGAGTGGTTGTGATAGTTTTACAAAAGTGTATAGTGATGATAATTTTTAATAAGTACAGTGGACCCCGAGTTTCGTAAAAACTTCACTCCTGAAGTCTCCTCAAGTGCCATTACCGAACGAATTTACTCCCTTAAGGAAAATGTCACGTAGGTTAGTCTATTTCAGACCCCCAAAAATACTTTTCCACAAGCACTTACAATATTATACTTACATAAATGTACAATTTCTGGGGTTTACGAAACTCGGGGGTCCACTGTATAGTGGTGATAGTTTTCTCTAGTGTGATGTGGTGATAGTTTTCACTACTGTGATGTGGTGATAGTTTGTTTAGTGTCGATTTATGATAGTTTTGTCTAGTGTGTAAGTTCAACAGTTTTGTTAATTTGTAGTGGTGGTAACAGTTTTATCTAATGTGTAGTGGTAACAGTGTTGCCTAGTGTGTAGACGTGATAGTTATAGAAAATACGTGGAGGTGATAGTTTTATATATTGAGTAGCGGAGATAACTTTATATAGATTGTAGTGTTAATAGTTTTATATAGTGAGTAGCAGTGATAATTTATTAAAGTGTTTAGTTGTGATAGTTTTATACAGTGTGTAGTGGTGATAATTTTATATTTTGTGAAGTGGTGACAATTTTATATAGTGTGTATAGGTTTATTGATTTATATAATGTTATTTATTATATTTTTTATTAACACATCGGCCGATTCCCACCAAGGCAGAATGGCCTGAAAAAGAAAAACTTTCATCATCATTCACTCCATCACTGTCTTGCCAGAAGGGTGCTTTACACTACAGTTATAAAACTGCAACATTAACACCCCTCCTTCAGAGTGCCGGCACTGTACTTCCCATCTCCAGAACTCAAGTCCGGCCTGCCGGTTTCCCTGAATCCCTAAATAAATGTTACTTTGCTCACACTCCAACAGCACGTCAAGTATTAAAAACCATATGCCTCCATTCACTCCTATCAAATACGCTCACACATGCTTGCTGGAAGTCCAAGCCCTCGCACACAAAACTTCCTTTACCCCTCCCTCCAACCTTTCCTAGGCCGACCCTACCCCACCTTCCCTCCACTACAGATTTATTTACTCTCAAGTCACTCTGTCTCGTTCCATTCTCTCTACATGTCCAAACCACCTCAATAACCCTCCTCAGCTCTCTGGACAATCGTTTGGTAATCCCGCACCTCCTCCTAATTTCCAAACTCCGAATTCTCTGCATTATATTCACACCACACATTGACCTCAGACATGACAACTCCACTGCCTCCAGCCTTCTCCTCGTTGCAACATTCATCACCCATGCTTCACACCCATATAAGAGCGTTGGTATAACTATACTCTCATACATTCCCTCTTACTTCCATGGACAAGGTTCTTTGTCTCCACAAACACCGAAGTGCTCCACTCACCCTTTTGCCCTCATCAATTCTATGATTCACCTCATCCTTCTTAGACCCATCCGCCGACATGTCCACTCCCAAATATCTGAATACATTCACCTCCTCCATACTCTCTCCTCCAATCTGATATCCAATCTTTCGTCACCTATTCTTTTTGTTATCCTCATCACCTTACTCTTTCCTATATTCACTTTCAATTTTCTTCTTTTACACACCCTACCAAATTCATCCACCAACCTTTGCAGCTTCTCTTCAGAATCTCCCAAAGCACAGTGTCATCAGCAAAAGAAACTGTGACAACTCCCACTTTGTATTTGCTTCTTTATCTTTTAGCCCAACACCTTTTGCCAAGACCCTCGCATTCACTTCTCTTACAACCCCATCTATAAATATATTGAACAACCACGGTGACATCACACATCCTTGTCTAAGGCCCACTTTTACTGGGAAATAGTCCCCTTCCCTCCTACACACTCTAACCTGAGCCTCACTATCCTCATAAAAACTCTTCACTGCTTTCAGTAACCTTCCTCCTATTCCATACACCTGCAACATCTGTGTAGTTATGATAGTTTTACATAGTGTGTAGGTTAGGTTCTGGGCTACCACCGGAAATTCTACACTGCCGGAAAGCGGATGCCATTTGTTTCCACTCGCAAATGTCAGATAATAAGTTTACACTAACATATATTAAATTAGCAATAGAACTAGGCATTAAAAAACAACAAAAAGTAAAATATACAGTAAACCGTCATTTAGCATGAGTTTATGTGGCACGATTTGGGTATTGCACGATTGAAGAATTGCGGCACATTTTTATCTAACACGACGTAAAATTAACTTTACACAGTTCACGGGAGGGGAAAAAATTTTGAGCACGCAGTTTCCCGCAGTGGGTTAAACCATTGAGTCAATGGGGGAGACCTACTGCTATCCCCCGCCACCCTCACCCACCCACACAACCCTCAACAATAATCGGGAAGCTTGCTGTGTTTATTTACATACATTTTTCTCATTTCCATCGCATTTTGATAAATCTGCCAAGCAATCATGGCACCCAGTAACCATACAAGTGTTCCTGCAAGTGACTGACTTACTGAATGACTTGACTGACTTACTGAATTACTGGACTGACTTAGTGAATGACTTGACTGACTTACTGAATGACCTGACTGACTTACTGAATGACTTGACTGACTTACTGAATGACTTGACTGACTTACTGAATGACCTGACTGACTTATTGAATGACTTGACTGACTTACTGAATGACTTACTGACTGAATTTAGGCATCTTTATCATGCTGCTACTTTATTTATGTTAAACCTAATATTATTCTGGAATAAATATGATAGGTAACTTATTAATAGTAATAATAAGTATTATTATACAATATTTTATAGTGCAGTGAACTCACACCTCCACACACCATGGTGGTCCATGAGTAACTGACGCTGAGAGAGACTGCTAGCGCCTTCTCCCTCTCTTATAGCCCCGCCTACCCTTCAATACCTCTATATAATATCAGTTTTCATTAATTTGTGATTCTTTATCATGCTTCTACATTATTTATGCTATACCTAATATTATTCTGGAATAAATATGATACGTAGATAACTTTTATTGATAGTACAGTGGTACCTCGACTTACGATATTTTTTCATTCCAGAATGCTGTTCAAGTGCCATTACCAAACGAATTTATCTCCTTAAGAAATGTTGTAAAATAGACTAGTCCTTTTAGACCCCCAAAATTACACTTACAAAAGCATTTAAAAAAATAAACTTACATAAAAGGGTGAGTTTGGGGACCATCGTAAGTCGAGGTACCACTGTACTAGTATTATTTTACAATACTTTATAGTAGTGCCGTGAGCTAACATGTCCTCACGCCATGATGGTCCATGAGCAACTGAGACACTGCTCCACCTTCTACCTCTCTCATAGCCCCGCCCACCCTTCAATACCTCTCTATATGTCAGTTTTATTAATTCATGCATCTTTATCATGCTTCTACATTATTTACGTTATACCTAATATCACCCTGGAATAAATATGATAGGTAGATATTAATTATTGATAGTAATAGTATAATTATACAATAACAAATCTAGAAGGAGTGCTTTGAAACTGGGTCTAGACCAGCTGATGATGCCTTACCGTCAGTTGTATAATGTACTGCACGGTAAAAGAGCCCAGAGATCTATTACAGCATTTTTACACACTTCAATACAACCATCGACTTTAGTACCAGAATTTCTACTTACTATCCACTTCTGCCGACAACCAACAACCATCCACCTCAGCCCAGTAGGGCCACACCATGCATATCCACTCTCATCGCAATCATCCACAAACACCATTACTCACAATTTATGGTAAGAAATATTATTATTTCTATTGTATTTGTAGTCTTAAGCAGTAATATATCACGACAATGAACTACAATTACATATTCACCTTCAATTTTTGCAAGATCTGTTGGTCAAAAAAACTTGTTTGGCTTTTTGGGGACTCACAAGAATGTAACCCTATTTTTCCCATAAGTTCTTCTAACTAGCTAACATGATTTTACCTAACACGATATTTTCAGGAACGTAACTACTGCGCTAAATGACGGTCTACTGAATAGACAGCACACTCATTACTTACCTCAAAATATTTATAGTCTTAACCCTTGACTGTTTCGTCGCATATATATGTCTTACTGAGCCACTGTTTCTGACGTATATACTCAAAATTCTAGCGCCTTCAAATCAAGTGGGAGAAAGCTAGTAGGCCCACATGTGAGAGAATGGATCTGTGTGGTTAGTGTGCGCTTTATATAAAAAATCCTACAGCACGCAGTGCATAATGAGAAAAAAAAACTGACCGTGTTTTGGATTAAAATGCCGACTTTGAGGTGTATTTTCGTATAGTAGTTATGGTTGTATTCTCTTTTCGCAATCTCATATGATA